>VZSE01013056.1:2413970-2612784 GCA_013398275.1 Promerops cafer | reverse complement strand
TTTTTTTTTTTTTTTTTTTTTTTTTTTTTTGGTGAGAGTTGGTGATTCCTGAGACGGAATAGGGTGTTACCAATCCATAAGTGGGCTTGGAGAATACACCCCCATGTGAGCACTGTGTGGGCTGCTGAGTTCAGGATGTGTCAGAAAGACTACTGCCATCTGCATCAGCCATGCACTTTGTAACTGTAGGGCTTCTGCTGCCTCAGGGCAGTGCCTCCCTCCACAAGCACAGTGAATTTGCCAACACCACCTTCAATACAATTAATATTGACCAGTTTTATCTCCGCATGATCCTTCATCTATCTATTCCCACTATTGTTCCTCTCCTTAAGACCAATATGAATGCTGGATTCTTGGGTTTTAGGTGTTTATGAGTGTTTCCAATAGAGTCTGGTTCATGACAAGATGCTATGGCAACCACAGTAACAAAAACTAGTTATTTTCAGTGTGAGTGCTGGCTGTGGTTTAACCCCATCTGACAACTCAGCACCAGGCAATCCCTACCATGGAATGGTGGGCAGAACTGGAAGGACAAAAGAACGAAAACTGAAGGGTTGAGAAACAGACAGTTTAATAAGTAAAAAATAAACAACAAAAAACTCCCACTCCTGAAAAACCAAAAATGGAACAAGATGAAAACCGCCACAGCTGCAACCCTGGCAAGCTTTCCCTCCAGTTTTTATTGCTGAGCATGATGCCATATGATAAGGAATATCCCTTTGATCAGCTGGGGTCAGCCATCCTGGCTGTGCCTACTCCCAGCTTCTCATGGACCACCAGACTACTGACTGGTGAGGTGGTGTGTTGGGCAGAAAGGCCTTGACTCTGCAAGCCCTGCTCAGCAGTAACTNTTTTTTTTTTTTTTTTTTTTTTTTTTTTTTGGTGAGAGTTGGTGATTCCTGAGACGGAATAGGGTGTTACCAATCCATAAGTGGGCTTGGAGAATACACCCTCATGTGAGCACTGTGTGGGCTGCTGAGTTCAGGATGTGTCAGAAAGACTACTGCCATCTGCATCAGCCATGCACTTTGTAACTGTAGGGCTTCTGCTGCCTCAGGGCAGTGCCTCCCTCCACAAGCACAGTGAATTTGCCAACACCACCTTCAATACAATTAATATTGACCAGTTTTATCTCCGCATGATCCTTCATCTATCTATTCCCACTATTGTTCCTCTCCTTAAGACCAATATGAATGCTGGATTCTTGGGTTTTAGGTGTTTATGAGTGTTTCCAATAGAGTCTGGTTCATGACAAGATGCTATGGCAACCACAGTAACAAAAACTAGTTATTTTCAGTGTGAGTGCTGGCTGTGGTTTAACCCCATCTGACAACTCAGCACCAGGCAATCCCTACCATGGAATGGTGGGCAGAACTGGAAGGACAAAAGAACGAAAACTGAAGGGTTGAGAAACAGACAGTTTAATAAGTAAAAAATAAACAACAAAAAACTCCCACTCCTGAAAAACCAAAAATGGAACAAGATGAAAACCGCCACAGCTGCAACCCTGGCAAGCTTTCCCTCCAGTTTTTATTGCTGAGCATGATGCCATATGATAAGGAATATCCCTTTGATCAGCTGGGGTCAGCCATCCTGGCTGTGCCTACTCCCAGCTTCTCATGGACCACCAGACTACTGACTGGTGAGGTGGTGTGTTGGGCAGAAAGGCCTTGACTCTGCAAGCCCTGCTCAGCAGTAACTGAAACGTCCCTGTGTTAGCGACCCTGTTTTCATCACAAAGCCAAACCAGCTCCACAAAAACTACTATGAAAAAAATTAACTCTATCTCAGCCAACTACGCTGGAACTACAGTCTGCCTCAAAGGTAAAAGGATAACCAAATGAAATGTGGTAGTGGTAGTATTAAACATTTTCTGGCACAATATGAGTTGTGAACAGATCACCTTTATTTCTTTATCATGATCTTGAACTGCAGAAGAATAAGGTGACCAGGTTTTTAGTGGTTTTCTATTTTGTTAGTTTGTGTTCTGAGGTGCTTTTGTTGGTGTACCTTTAGTTAATATTTTATGTATTACACATTCTCTCTGTAGATGCATATTTAATAGAAAATATTATACATATAGTAGTATTTAACAAATGTCCAAGACTGACCAGAATAGGCCACAGCTTCATAACTAGTATGATCATAGTTTCTTTAAGTGCCTGACATGCAAATGGAGTGCTCTATCAAAGGCGAGTTCAGTGTCTAATTTTTCCATTTTATGATCACTCAGTTCTGCACTTCAGAGTTCCACCGCAAGTAAAAAAATCCTTCAGTAAATGGAAGTAATTTGGTGAATGAATTGGAGACCACATCAGGGCTGAAACTTCAAATAAGTAAATGTCATTACAGATCTAATTGGGTCCATGTGTTCAGTATCAACAACTTCGAAGTAGTGTTTGCTGCTGATGAAGAGGAACAGACAGCAGGAAATAGTGGCATGCTGAATTAAATTTGAACACTCTAATCAAGACAAGGCATGGGTGTAAATTCTGTTCCTTTGATGTGTCACTCTACATGTTATTAGCTAACAACAATTTGTTCACTGTATTTCGTTGAGGCAACTGATGAGGTTGGATGACATATATTTTCTCTGCTATTGGTAAGAAGGACAAGTAAAGATTTTATACAGTAATTTCAAGGAAAGGGATGACTAGAAAATTTGCAATGCCACTGAAGGGAAGAAATCCTACTTGCTTATACAGTGTCTTGATTAAACAGTGATTAAACAGATGCTGATTAAACAGTGTCTTTTACTGTGCCCAAAGAAAGAAATAATGCTAAGAATAATATTTCATAGGAAAAAATGTTTCTATCATAGGAAAAATTAATGCAATATCTGTGATGCTAAACTTAACCTCTGCCTTACCAAGGGAGCCTTGATTGCTTGAAGACATAAAAATACATCCTTTTCTCATTGTGTTCA
The DNA here is from genome assembly GCA_013398275.1 of Promerops cafer. Lineage (NCBI taxonomy): Eukaryota > Metazoa > Chordata > Aves > Passeriformes > Nectariniidae > Promerops > Promerops cafer. The sequence continues at coordinate 2,609,858 of VZSE01013056.1, read as the reverse complement.
CTGATGGGGATAAATGAATGGTTACAGGAAGGTGGCAAAGATATCTGCAGTCAAACTCAATTGTTCATCTATAGCTATTAATTTCTAAGAAACAGTTGCTAATTTTGTAGTGTTAGTTTTTTCCTGCCTTATCAAAGAACAAGACTGCAGTGTGACTGGTTTAGAGATGATTATTTCTTTTATGGAAATTTTCAGCTGTTAATCAAAACAGTAGACTGATCAAAGCTCCTACTATTTATAATATTTTGAAAACTCTTTCATGCTCATTTTTATGACTCAGTGAACCTCCTGGTAGCATAAAAAAATCTACTTTTTGTGTGAATCTATGATATCTAAATAACATGAGCTGCCTGTTTCAGAGCATCGTGTTCATAGGCATAATTTTTAACCACTGCTACTAAAGCAAAATTTTAAAGATGAGATGATGGCCACTAGATGGTATTCCACCTGGTAGCCCTTGGCTGGTTCTAGTCTGTTCAGTGGTCCTATCCATTTCCCAACTTTTCTTGGAGCAGCTCTTTGAAGAGTAGACCTCCTTGGAGAACTGAATAGCCCTTGTGTGCCTGTGGCTGTTTACACATGTGCAGAGACCAGTGCTTCACTCCATGTATGCATTCATGCATCAAGGCCAATGTTCCAAGAGCAAAAGCTGAACTAGAAATCTTTCTCAGGCTGTCACATTTCGTTAGGATATTTGTCACATTTCTTTACAGATCAAACTAGGAAATACAGAAGATCTAAGTAATCTTTTCAATCAATCTGTAGTTTTATTTTGCATTCTGACTTATTCAAAGTCCCAGGTGATGGCAGCAACTGGCTAGGGAATCTACTAGGGGAATCTACAGTACATACACATTGGTATTGCTCAGAGGACTGCCCAGGGTTTCTTCAGTCCTACTCTGGCCCATAAATGGCTCTGGTTACTCCGTTTACTCTCAGAGAAAAGCACTTTGCAAAGAACAAAGATAAACCTACGTGTTCAGCTAGAGCTGAGAAAAAAGCTCCTTATCATAGAATCATAGAATATGCTGAGTTGTAATGGACTCATGAGGATCATAGAGTTCAACTCCTGCCCCTGCACAGGACAGCCCCAAGAATCTCACCATATACATGAGAGCATTGTGTAAAAGCTTCTTGAAGCTGTCAGGTGCTGCTTGGTGCTGTGACCACTTGCCNCCCAGGGTTTCTTCAGTCCTACTCTGGCCCATAAATGGCTCTGGTTACTCCGTTTACTCTCAGAGAAAAGCACTTTGCAAAGAACAAAGATAAACCTACAACGTGTTCAGCTAGAGCTGAGAAAAAAGCTCCTTATCATAGAATCATAGAATATGCTGAGTTGTAATGGACTCATGAGGATCATAGAGTTCAACTCCTGCCCCTGCACAGGACAGCCCCAAGAATCTCACCATATACATGAGAGCATTGTGTAAAAGCTTCTTGAAGCTGTCAGGTGCTGCTTGGTGCTGTGACCACTTGCCTGGGGAGCCTGTTCCAGTGCCCAACCACTCTCTGGATGAAAACCATTTTTCTAGTATCCAACCTAAACCTCCCCTGACAGCTTCAGGACATTCTCTTGAGCAGTGTCACTGGGCATGAGATTGAAGAGATCAATACTTGCCCCTTGATTGCATCAGCTCAGCAAAGCACTTGGGTTAAAATTTGAAATTTCTATGCCATTAATCATTAATTATACTCTGTTCATTGCAATGCATTCCTGTATGTCCTGCAAACTCAGTGCACTATTTCCTAGGGTCTAGTTTTAAAAGGGAATCTTATACAGAATGCATCATTGTGGAGCACTGTATCTGAATTCAGCAGACTGAGGCATAATTAAAAAAGTGAAAATTTTCACCAAAGAGCACAAAACATTCCTCATATGGTAGTAGCATTTCAGATTCAGAACCAAAATCAAATATTATAGGCTCATCTACGGAATCCTCTAGTCCTCTAAACAGTACTCCAAAAGCCAGGTTTTTAGAGCCAAATATCTTAGGGGGCCTAAACTTTATGGGAAAAGAAATCAGGTGTGTAATTGCACATTATTTATGTGTCTGTGTCTACCTGTGAAAGGTGATCTTTCTATGAGAGGAACTGTAACTGCTATCCATGACTGTGGATACAAAATTTAGACCTCCCTTAATATGATACCTTTCAAATATAAACTATCTGGCTACTGGGAAGAAACACAGTGATTTAGAAAGAGTCACAGCAATAACAAGTGAGCAATTGTCCAAGAACCCTCTTTGCAAGACAAAATAATGCCAAGACTGTTCCAGTAATATTGGACCAGAATTCAAACCATTCCAATAGGGAAGGCTAAGTTTCCAACAGCAGCAGGTGATTCTGGTGCTAGAATCAAGAAATTGTATCCTTTCTCAGCTGTGAGAGACCAAAGAGTATCTCAGTTGTAAGGCTGAAATTATCCACTGATTGTGAGACTTTGAGCATCGTGACTGCAAAGGACCTTAAATCTCAGCCTGAGGTGTTACGGAGAGCTTTCAAGTGTTGACATGTTTATTGGAATCTTCAGAGAACACTATTCAGAAAATCAAACTGGTAATCCCATTAGATAAACCTTTTGAAAACTTTTTAATACTTATACTTCTTGTTGAAGTAGAAAGCCATGGGCAGTTTTAAAGACCAAAAGCAATAACTGAGAACCAGTGTTCATTAATGACTTCAAAGGACTTTGGATCAAACTCATTGTGACAGCAGGCTTTCTCCTGATATTTTAATACTTCTATACTCAGCTTTATCCAAAGCAGGTAGTGAACTGAAAGGTGAAAGTAAAGCAAATGTTTTTCTGATCTTGAAGGGAATCTGAAGAAGAGTGTAATTGACAAAGAGAATCGGTTCTGACGTGAGAAGGCAAGTGTGAGAAAAGAGAAGACGTGAAGGGAGCTGATGCATGATCAGTGGAAAGTGAAGGATAATAAAAGCAAAGTGCCTCTGCTGCAGATCAAGCTCCCAAGGCAGTGTTCACTCCAGATCTGTTCCTTTCTGTGTCTGGAAGTAATTCTGAAGCGTGCACACATATGGTGCTGTATGTTGTGCAAGCCCAAATGTGCCTAGGGAACGGTTTAGTGTGATTGTCTCCATAGGAAAAAAAAAAGAAAACCAAAACCCAAAAAAACCCTCAAATCAACATTACTTATTTTAATCTTTTTTTATAAACCAACCTGTCAGAGGTGGAAAATTAACTATTTATATGTAATATTTGCAGTGTTCAGACAACTGTGTAGTAGAAAGATCATTTATGGATGCATTTCATGACAGTGATGTTGCCAGTTATTCGGTTACTTATGAAGGTACCAAGAAAATAATTCATTGTTGAAAATCCTTGGAGTGAAATAGAAAACATATAGATAATTATAATGGCATTTTTCAGCAGAAACATTACATATCTTTTCCACAATTCACAGAACTTTTTAAAAACCACATAATGTGTTTCCTTTGCTTTCTAGCTATTCAGCACAAATGTGGTTGTCTATTCCGTCCTAGTTAGCTACCTCCTTGGAAACCTACTGTGGAAAGCTAAAAAAGGATGTAATCGATATCCCCACATTCTGAATCCCTGGCCCTCACTGAGAAAGACACAGTTGAAATATTTAAGATGTGTTTTGAACCTGGTTCTCTTTTGGAGTTGCAGTACCCTTTGAGATTTAATTACTGTAAGGGCTATCTATCTTTTCCATTTTCAAGTATATGCTTAACAACCGCAGTCATGTTTGCTTGTCAGGAAAGGACTATTGCCACGTATCATTATGAAATTAAGGTCCATTTTCAAGGCGCCATTACAGTGGCACAAAAGCATGGGGTTGTACTGGAAGGCAGTGAGATGATTGCTTCAGATTGTCTGCAACATCACTCTTTTCTTCTTTGCCCCATTTCTGACACTACCTGTCTGTTTACATCAGATTGTTCTCTGCTTTTTGTGAGGTGGGAGAAAGGGAGACAGGAGCCTGTGCAGTGCTCACCACAGGCTCTGGAAAATCAGAAATGGAAAAGGTTAATTCAGCTGATTACCCACATCAACTGGTTATGTTGGATTATAAATGGGATGTTTATTACCAACACGTGTTTTGTCACAAGAGAACAGGAAGTTGGCTGTGCCCCATGCAGGGACCAGCTGTCATGTGCAAACATTGCAGACCGTCTGACCAAACAGGAGAATCAGTCTGACAGGTTGAGAGGTAGCCCCAGTGTTTTTCCTTGCTGAAGGCAAAGTGCATGCTGACAGACATGGTAACTAGTGGATGCATCAATCAGAAACCACAGAGTGGAGGTAATATGTGTGTAATCACAGTGAGGTCTAGATTTATTGACCCTTCAACTGATTCACAGGATAGGCCTAATAACACTGAAAATTACATATGCAAAGGGAAACAGCTAGGGCTCTTCTCTTGCTTCCTTTCATACATTTTTAACACTGCTTGTTTGGTTGGTTTTGGGTTTTTTTAAGTAAAAAGGGAAGGGGGAAGTCAAAGCCAAAGTTTGACCTCCCCCACACCCCAGTCTGGTATCTGAATGTTAAAGCTTGCCCACTTAAAGTCACTTTAATCAATTTTCTCCAAGTCACCTGTAAGTAATATACACAACATAAGTCTCTTAGTTATGCCCATGCCTGAGGGCTGGAGGAACCTGGACTCCAAACCTGCCAGAAGTAAATCACTTAAATGTTTTGGTTTTCCACTTGTGAAACTGTGACGATAATAGTGTCTCTGTGGAAAAAAAAAAAATGGCTACAGGACTCAATTTTTGCCTCTGTAGATTCTGTAAATTTATTCAGCTTCCGTTCCTCTGCAGTCTCATCAACTTCATCTGGAATTGCAATCTTCACCTCTTCGACCCCCCTCCCTATGCCTCCTCCTTAGCTCTGCTGTGCTTCTCTCCCAGACCCTCTGCCTGGCCAGGATTTCTCATGTCAGCAGTGGGTGTATTTTTTTGGTTTTTTCCCTCCTTTCTTCCCCTATACTCTTCATATTTCATTTTACATCCTGATTTCCTTCAAGTACCTTTGGGAACCCTCAGGCTTGTCACTCATGGAAAATAGATTGCACTGAGAATAAAGCACAGGCTGGGATAGGGCAGCAAAGGAAAGACATCTGATGAGGAAAATGCTGGCCCACAGTCCTGAGGAAACCACAGAGCAGCATTAACATTTCCAGGCAGCTGGCTCAGCAGTGATGTAGTCGCCTACTGGTTAAGCAGTAGTCACTTCCAGTGCTCTCGGAGCGCTGTGCTCCACAGGAATGAAGGCAGTAACAGGATAGCAGTGCTATGAAAAACATGTGCTTGCTTTGCTTGTGGTCAGCGCGGGATGCACAAAGCACGGCTCAAAAAATTTCCTAGGCAGCACCTTCTCCTGGTCCATCTGAGGAGAAACTGCAGCCAGCAGAAGTTCAGGAGAGAATAAGGACCCTGGGGTCTCTCCAGAGGCAAGGAACTTAATTGTAGCTGCTGAACCTGTGTCTCTGTCAGCATCTTGGTGGTGGTGAATGTTCAGTGGTAATTATGATACATGTAACTCTTAAGCAAGCCACACTGCTGTGAACACCGCTGAAGGCGTATTTACATGCTGACAGATGCAACCTGCAGCCACTTGTTGTTTACAGCCACGGACAAATGGTGTAGACAACCTGGATCTGATTTTTCTCAGTTGATCTGTTGAATTAGCAGTATTATTCTGCTGTAAAGGAAAGACCTGTAGTGTCTTGACAGGTTTAATTAAGGACAGTCTGTATTTAAAGGCAACAGGTCAGCCCATGCTTTGGGCTCTGTGCCTGCACAGGGGCAAATGAGGATGCAAAACACTCCTTCCCTGCACACTGGCCTTTCCATGTGCGTTGTCTCTGGACTCATGTCCAGGCATACAATGAAAAGTGGGCAAAGGCAGCTTACCAGTGTCCTGCTTCTCCCAGTTCAGACCATCAGGACTGGATACAGTCATGATGTTAGTGTGGAACAGACGCTCCCTGTCTTACTTCACAAAACATGGACTCAGGAAATGATAACAGGAGTCTGCAACTCATTTATTCTCTTACTGCCAGCAAGTAAAGTCACTGACCCTTTCTAGGGGAAAGGGCATGGAGGGTAAAAATCTTCTGCTGAAGAATCACATAGGAAAGAGCAGAGAGTGTTTGGGGATGTCTGTACTGCTGTGAGCCAAAGCTGGATGAGGACAGTGATGGATTTCATGTTAGGTTGAAGCACACACAGAAGCATGACTGATATCTTATACTACATAAAGGCACTGCCTAAATATTGTAGTGTTAAAAAAAAATCCAGTGGTTCCATCTCATGGAAATCTTTCGTTGTAGAATACTTTGTGCTACTTACCATATTTCTAGAAGTTTTGCTCTTCTGCTGCTGCACAGGAAGTGACAAAGCACCTTCTGTGCTGCCTCATAATCCTACCAGGAAGTTTCAAATGCAGCATCTGTTTAAAGCAGCATCAATACAGGATGAGCACTAACACTCGGGAAGGGAAGAGGTTAAATGTGTTTGAACTTATTTGTTTCATGTTTCTTTTCCTTGTTTGAGCTTTTCCTACAAGCTTCTATGCTCTCTTTATTTGAAGCCAACCATAAAACTCTCCAAGTGATCCAAAAGCTTTGAAGGTAGGATTTTCAGGGATAGAGTTTAATTGCTTATAAAACCTCCATGCACACGTTGAGAGCTCAGGGAGGATTCCTGCAGGCTCACCATCAAAAACCCGTTTGATTTGTATTTGCCAACTTGCCTGGTAATATCACATGCTCACTTTAATTACTTAATTAGAGGACCAAACAAGAACTTACAAGAGAAGTGAATGCATATTATTTTCGTGCTGTTTAAATATGAGTCATTGATAGTGGCAAAAGACACAGAACAAAATGTGAATGCTCAGGCTTGCAATTAGCTATCTTATGGAAAACCATCTCTGATGTTTCACAGCCTCTATCTTCATAATATTTGTTCTACTTTTCTGTCTTTGAGGACAGACTATTTGCACACAGCTGTCAGCATCTATGAAAAGTTTTCTTTAAAGATCTAGTGACTATTATGACAATTTTTTTTGTTGTTCCATTTTTTTCCTTTTTCTTATAAAAAGCAAACAAACTTACAAAACAAGTTTATGAACCACACCATACAATGTCACAGGAAGACGTAAGTTCATGATCCAAAGGAATGCTGAGGCAAGCCCTTTGGACCATTTTCCTGACCCAGAGTTCTCAAAAATTATGGTAAGAGATGCCAGGAATTATCTGTCAGTTGCAAAGGCCAATAAACAAATTGCCATGAAAATTATTTACTTCTGGTGTAGAGAAAAATACAGACATAAGATGTGCCCATCATCTTTGAAGTGAATAGGTTTAAAGTTGGGAAAAAACCATTACATGGATGTACCAGAAGATATCGAGATTAAGTTTGGTCTTCTGCACCACTACAATAAATCCTGCTCTATGAGATAGGTAAAACCCAGAATGTCTACTGTTCTCTCAACTTTATTACAAGTTTGTGCAAGTTAAAACTACTTTAAGCTACATTTGGAGATCAAATTGTCTTGAGGATTGTTTCTCAAATTCCTATAGTGAATACTGCTCAAAACCTCATCGTGAGTGATAAGTGAGTACAGTACAAAACCTCATCATGCCCAGGTCTGAGGTCTACTTGAGAAAGCCATCTGCAACAAACCATTTTCATTTGGAAACTTGAGTAGATACACTGGTTTTGGCGCTTGCTGGGTTGGTGTTTTTCTGGGGTTGTTTTGTTTTTTGTTGTTGTTGTTGTTTTGTTTGTTTTGTTATGTTTTAATAATTTATTTATTTTATCCAGCAAATATAAATGCCAGTTTTAATAATATGCAAAGCTGCGACAAAATATTGTATTGAACTTGTCATAATACTAGAATTGGTGTCCAGACACACTCCTGAATTTCTGGAGTTTCTCATGTCATTTGAATTTTGTGCAGTCTCCAGGCAAGACTGGGTATTGTTGGCACTAAACAAACAATGAACAGGAAAAATAATAGAAGAGGAGCTTCAGAATCTTTTGCACTTTTATTTTCCTGTTTAGGGGTTTTACCCCTTTGATGTGGGCACAGACCTCTGTTCCCAGTCTCACATAGCTGTTTCTCACTTCTTGCTCTGCAACTTGTACCTTATATCCATGGTTTATCTGTAGGGATATCTCCAGATAAGTACTTGATAAGTAAGGAGCAGGGATACCTGGCTTATCTCCTGCTCCTGCGAGCCCTGGCATTCTTATGAGAGAGATCTAGGAATCCTCATACAGTCATTTACTGTGCCTGCCATGTCTGGAAGGTGTAACCTTCGGATGAGGGTCATTAAGTAACAGCTTAGGGCTTGATGAGCATATTTGTCCTTCCTTACAGTGCTTTGCTGACCTGCACTGCCTAGTCAAGGAGGCTTCCTCTGAGAGACTGCTTCAAATGCTGAGTGAGTTGGGGTTTGGCCTGGAGGAGATTCCAGGGACACCTTATTGTGGCTTTTCAGTAGCTAAAAGGGGCTTATAAGAAATATGGGGACAGATTTTTTAGCGGGGTCCATTGCCATGGTTTAAAAATGAAAGAGAGAACCTTTAGATTACATGCAATGAAGTTTTTTATTATGAGGGTGATGAAATATGGGGACAGATTGCCCGTAGAGGTGATGCTCCATTCCTGGAAACAATCAGTCTGATCTATTTTAAGTTGTCCCTGATCATTGCAGAGGGTTTGGATGGGGTGGCCATTAAGGGTCCCCTCCAACCCAAACTATTCAGTGATTCACGATAAATGCACAAAAGCTAAGAATTGTTAATGTTCATTCAACTTGCATGATTGCTGTGTGGTTTATAGATTAGTTTGTGGTTGAATCCTGAATGATACAACTGGAAAATGCCTAATGCACTTTATTAGAGTAAATAGCAATGTGAGAGTATGGAGAGGAGTGGTTTCAAATAGTGCTTTTACTTAGGGAGACACAATAGATATTTCCAAGGACTGAAAAGAAAGGCTCAAAGCCCTACTCAGGATGATAAAGCTGCAACACAAGAGAGACTTTTAAAAGCCAGGGACAGGAGGTTGTGATGAAATAATAAACAGAAGCAGACAGAAAGAAGGGGATTTTAACTCCCATTTCAGTTAGAAAAATGCACTTGACAAAAATGTTGTCCCCAAACTGAAAATGGCAGTCCCACTGTTTTTTCCAAACATCCCATCAGTTTTCATTGTGAGCATAAACCATCAAACACTGCTCACAGCAGGGGTAGAAACCTTGATCAGAAAAGGTGGAAAGATTTACCAAATGTCAGCACACTCATTTCAAGTGTTTGGAAACTTGATAGAGGCTCCTATCCAATTTTCCACGATCCCAGTGGAAATCCTCCATCCCAACTGATTTTATTGGGATCCAGACTGACTCTGTAGAGCAAAACTGGTGCAACCAAGATGGAAAGTTAGGGTTACATAAAAATTCCTGTAATCTGCAGCTTTTTTGGAAAGCTTGGGTAAAGTTTGTACCCTTCCATTGACATACACACTGAACACCAGCCAGCCAGGACACTCAGGCTTAACAACTTTCTAAATATTTCTTGAAACCTCTGGAACGTTTTACAGAAGATCCAGGAAATGGAAAAGTATAATCGTGGAGCTTCTTGAGAAAAAAAAAAAATACTGATAATTATTTGAAAGAACCTAAATCTGGAGCGACTGGGGGTACCGAAAAGTTGCTGAAAGGGCAGAACTGCCAAGTGAGGTTCCAGGCAGAGGGACTTGTACTGGAAATCAGAGCCACACAAGCGAGATCGAAGCTGCCAGGCTCAGCTGAACTCTGCCGGGGTTCGCAAGGGCTGCTACAGCCATCCACAGTGCCATCTAGTGGGTCTGGGACGGCTTTTAACCATTTTTGGGGCTCCTGGAGCAGCTCTGAAGCCGGCTAACTGATCCTGGCACTGATGGCTCTGTAGATCAAATATCTGGTACATTGATTTTCTCATTGGCACTGTGAAGCATTGCTGCAGAAATAAATATAAGGCAACACACAAGATGTCAGGAGGATCAGAACATACTGAGAGCTGCATGAGACTGAGAAACAGCAGGGAGAAATACTCCTCTGAACTGTAGGAAATGGCCTTAATAGGGCATATGAGGGGGTTTTTTAACCTCCAAATTGTAGAAAAAAAAGAGGCAAAAGCATCTCTATCACTCACCTCTCACCAGCACGTGATGGTAGAAGGACAGTTTTTTTTTTCCTCTCCCTTGCCTTTTGTTCCCTGACCTTGATCTGGGACAGTTGGGGTTGAATACATTTCTCTCGTGCCTTTCTGCTCTCTCCAGTTCTTGTAACCAGAGTTAAACTGATCATCATGATGAGTTCAGGAAAGAATTCTTCCACAGCTCTGACTAGGAAGGATCTTTGCATTTTTATTGAAAGTACAAAATTTCTGTTGTGGGAAGATGCCAAGAATATTTTCTACAGCTCTTTCTGTAGTAAAGGTCTGGGAATTATTATAAGATGTTGCAAAATACTCTGAGGGTTTTGCAGTGTGGGAAAGAGTAGAGTTCTTTGATCCAGCAATATGTTACCTGGTTGTGGACAGGGAATGGACTCGATGATTCATGTAATCTCTTCTAGTCCTTTTTTCCCTCCCTGGGAGTGTGTCTGCTCTTCCTTTTCTTCCAAGGAAAGAAGAGTGCAAGATTTCATCCCCTGGGTCAGCTGCAGACTGCTTTCTCACTTTGTTTAGCAGCGTGAATAACTGCTGTCCATGAGATAATTTAAGCATGTGAACTCACTGGGGGATGCAAAAACTGGCCTTGCTTGCTGTGCAGAATGTGCTTAGAGGTGGCTTTCAAACCATCGTGGATGTCTTGTTTGTGCTAAATAGTGATCTGCCTCTTGAGACTAGTGGGATTCAAATGTTCATGTTCCCCACAATAAAAGTTGCCTGACACATCAGATCATAGTTTTCTTATGTGCAGAGGATCCTGTAAGCAGATGGAGCAAGAAACAATGGCCCATCAAAGGTACTTGAGGGAGACAAATGGTGAAAGAAACAAGTGAAAACTTCAACTTAGTGAAGGAAATACTTTTTTTTAAGCTTTAATATTGCCTCAGCTTTACCTTTCCAGTATTATTGTCTGCATTGGCCATTTCTTTCTTAAGTATTTAAAGGAACCAGACACACATGGTCATTGTGTAAACCTGTGCATACATGTTTCTGTTGATTTTCTTCCTTAGCAAGCATACATGTTGTTCTTAATATAGCTGCAAGTAGAGAAACCTATTTTGTCCAAAGAAAGAATACAGACTTACCAAACTCAGGGTATCTAGTGTGACTTGATTCCCATTCTTCTGGTTTTAGGTTCCAATTTTGTTAAAGTGAGATTGTGGATGCAATTAATTTGATTTAATTTTATAAAGAACATTGAAACAAGAACATAAATTCAGGAGAATGAAAAAGAATAATAGCTCAAATACTTTGTCTTCTCATGGCAAAGGTTCCCTACATACCAGTAGCAATTCTGTATTACTCGTAAAAGAAGACTAAATCACTCCAGTAAGGTCTTCAGTTGCAAACAGTTAAGGAGCTATTGCAACCTTATAGCAAATCTGAAGTCTGACAGTGACAGCTGTGGAAAGAGCAAATCCAAATTGCAAAGGGAGGTTAACAGGACATAGGACAAAATATACATAACTCTGCTAGTCAGTATGTAAGCCAATAATTAAATAACACATTGTGGTAATGAACACCAATTAACCAATTAGCACTTTGTGTTCTGATGCAGGAAAAAACAATCAGCATAATTCTGAGCATGTGCCTGGTCCCTTTGAAGCAAATGGAAGAGCTAATTGGGGTCAGAGCCTCAAAATGGGGATTGTCCATTTATTCACTTCATTACTTCCTACACAAAGACAGCTTGTGGCTCTCTGCCAGGTGATGTGCACTCACCAGTGCAGTGTTTTCAATCCCTTCCATTCTTTTGGGATCTTCCCCTCCTGTCCCTTAGCATGCCTATCTTTGCTGCCCTGTCTCACACTCCTCTTTTCTAAACCAGAACTGTCCTCATCTCCTCTCACCTCTTCCTTGAATTATCATATGAGTATCACCACACAGGCAAATACCACCCATCCAGTGACCTGGAGAGCCAATAGCTCAGTGACCATTACACCTGTCTCCACTCAGGAAATTACTGATGATCAGTGTATTGGGTCTGGTTGAAGTCCATTTTCCCACAGCAGCCCTCAAAGTGCTGTGCTGTGCACTGGTAGCTGGAAAGGTGTTGATAACCCACCAGTGTTTTGGCTACTGCTGAGCAGTGCTTGGCACAGCATCAGCACTCTCTCTCTAACATCCCTCCCCCCACCATTCCACCCCTCCCTCCCAAGGGGCTGGGATTGGGCAAGGTCCTGGGAGGGGACAGAGCTAGGACAGGTGACCAAATTAACCAAAGGGGTGCTCCATACCATAGGACATCAGCTCAGATATAAAAGCTACAATGTTTGCCTTCCAGCGCAGTTTCTGTGTGTGCTGAAGCCTTGCTTCCTGGTGGCTCCTGGCTGTACATTGCCCACTGATGGGAAGTAGAGATTAATTTTTTTTCCCCTTTGCTTATGCAGACTCAAACTTTTGCTATTTTCTTGCTTTAATAAACTGCCTTATCTCAACCTACTGTTTGTTTTCCATCTTATTTTTCTCCCCTCTGTCACGCTGGGAAGGAGAGTGATAGAGTGGCTTGGCGGGTGCATTGCATCCAGCCAAGGCCAACCCACTGGAGTTTCCACCCCTCACCTCTGTGAATCATATAGTTGTCATCATGATCATGAAAATCCACATTCATCACGTGACCTTCACTTGGAACAACTAAACCAGCCAAACCAAAATAATATCACAACACAGTACAAAAATGGATAATTTACTCAAAATCTACCCCTTGTCCCTTCACCACAACTCTAACAAAAATTCCCTATGATCATTCTACTCTCTAATACTGCTTAGTATTTGTTTTGCCCATTACGTCTCCCAATTAGTATTCTCATCTCAAAATTCTCGTGGTTACCCAGCATTTCCACCAAAAAGGCTATAGTGGGTTTATGCTGGCTGGGTGCCAAAGCCCTTCTCTCACTCCCATCCACACCTGGACAGGGGAGACAAAATGTAACAACTGGTTCATGAGTTAAGGACTGAGAGAGACCACTCACCAAATATCTTCATAGGCAAAACAGGCTAAAATTAGAGATATTAATCAAATTTATTACTAACAAGATTGTAGCACAATGATGAGAAGTAAAATAAGACCTTAAAAACACCTTCCTCCTACCCCTCCCTCCTTCCCAGCTCTACCTCCTCCCCTAGTGATGCAGGGAGAAAAGGAATAGAGGTTATGGCCAGTTCCTCACAGGTTGTTTCTCTCACTGCTCAGGGAGAGGAGCCTTTCCCCTGCTCCACCGTGGGGTCCCTCCCACGGGAGACAATTCTCCATGAACCTCACCAGCATGAGTCCATCTCATGAGCAGCAGTCCTCCCCAAACTGCTGCAATGTGGGTCACTCTTCCCCAGGCTGCAGTCCTTCAAGGACAGGCTGCTCCCGTGGGTGCTCCCTTCTCCACAGGCCTCCTGTGGGGTCACAGCCCCCTCCCAGGCATACACATGCTCCTGTGTGGGGCTTCCCCATGGGCTGGGGTGGATCTCTGCATCCCCATGGCCCTCCATGGGCTGCAGGGGCACAGCTGCTTCAGCCTGGGCTGCACCACGGGTGTCAGGGGAATCCCAGCTCTGACACCTGGGGCACCTCTTGCCCCTCCTTCTCCAGTGACCTTGGGGTCTGCAGAGTTCCTCCTCTCACATGTTCCCACTCCTCTCTTCTCTGGCCACAATTACAACTGTGCAATAACTTTTTGTCCTTTCTTCTTAAATCCGTTATCACAGAGGCATTACCACCATTTCTAACTGGCCCAGCCTTGACCAGTGGCACAACCATCTTTGGAACTGCCAGGGACTGGCTCTGCTGGACATGCAGGAAGTTTCCAGCAGCTTCTCACAGAAGCCACCCTTGTAGCCACCTGCTACCAAAGCTTGACCATGCAAACCCAATAAAATTAGTGGTTAAATTCTCATGTTAACATGTTCCCATGGGCAGAAAAGCTCTGTACAGACAGAGATAGACCTGCTCCCCTGGCTACCACCAGCAAACTGTGGTGATTCCATCTAAAGCAGGATTCCTAACTAATTGATTTTGCGATCATTATGTGCAGAACTGATCTGAAACCATTCCAACACCACTAGAAGTACAGAAAAGTCTGGCAATACTGTCTGGAAAGACCCACATATTTACTGGAGAAAACCACTATCCCTGAATATCACATGCCTTCCCTCATGAGCCATCAGATACATCTTTCATTTAGGCAGGCACAGAATCAATACTTATTCCAGTAACAAATATCTGACTAATAGGATAGAAATGTCTTGTGTGAGTCATTCACGATCTTTGCTTCTGTAGCTTGATGGTTCAAAAACCTGCGAAATACCCACCAGAAAAAAATAAAAAAAGAATGTTAATATTTGTACTGTGTGCAGGAAATATTTGATGAATATACATGTCTGAAAACTTTCAAATCCTTTTTCTACAACACAGGCCTTTTGTATTTCATTGTTTTCAGTCTCAAGCATACTCTTCTGCTTTAAAACTATACTTGTATTTATACATTCGTATCTTTATTTAACTTCTTGTTTTCATTTTACTTTTTTCCATGTAATTTTCTTCATTTTGCATTTGGCTGTGCACAGCTTTTTCTGAAAGAACATTTTGTACCCATTCTCTAAGCAGGTTAATTTTATGAGCATGGCCACTGAAGGGGCTGGGACTGGCAGCACCAGCTCATGAAATTTGTGGATCCCCTCATGCTGCTTTTTGAAAACTTGGAGGGAGATACTTTTAGACCAAAAAGCAGGAAATCGTATTCAATTCCTTTGTATATGAGTCATCCGGACAGCTCATACTTGCTTTTCTGGAAGTGTATTTGGAAGATAATACTTTTTCTTATTGCTAGCAGCAAATAGCAAATAATTACTTTGAATCATTTATCATTTTTTTTTCTGTTCCCTGATCTCCATGCTAAATGCTGAGCTTATTTATTTTTCAAGCAGGTGTCCAGTTCCTTTTTCTTTCTCATCAGCAAAGCAATCCCAACCAAACAAGGACAAGTTAATGGCTGATTTCTGTCACCACACCTCTTGAGTGGACAGAGAGCAGGATGGGGACTGGGAGAAAAAAGTTCCTCCTCTTGTAAGTAAAATTCAGGTTTGTGACCACCTGAGGAAGCTGAATGTACGTAAGTCTATAGGACCTGATTAAATGCATCCCAGAATCCTGATGGAATTGTCTGATGTGGTTGCCAAGCTCCTGTCTATGATAATTGAAAAGTCATGGCAATCAGGCTACCAGAAAAAGGGAAACATTGCACTCATCTTTAAACCCATCATTTTACCCATCTTTAAAAAGGGTAAAAAGAATGACCCTGGGAACTACTGACCTGTCAGCCTCCCCTCCATGTCTGGAAAGATCATGGAACAAATTCTCCTAGAAGCTGTGCTTAAGTACATGGAGGACAGGGACATGATTTGGGACAGCCAGCACAGCTTCACCAAGGACAAGTCCTGTCTGACCAACCCAGTGGCCTTCTATGATGGAGTGACTGCATCAGGGGACAAGGGAAGGGCTACAGAAGTCATTTATCTGGACTTCTGTAAAGCCTTTGATGTGGGTCCCCAAAACATCCTTCTCTCTAAACTGGAGATAGAAGGATTCAAATTGGTGACAAGTGGTGTCCATCAGGTGTCTGTATTGGGACCAGAGTTATTAATGTCTTTGTTAATGACAAAACCAAAGGGATCGAGTGCACGCTCAGCACATTTGCAGATGACACCAAGCTGAATGGTGTGGTTGACACAACTGAAGGACAGGATGGCATCCAGAGGGACCTGGACAAGCTCAAGAATTGGGCCTGTGGGAATCTCATGTGGTTCAACAAGACCAAGTGCAAGGTGCTGCACTTGGGTCAGGACAATCCCTGGTACCAATCCAGTGGTATCTGGATCTAGGGCAGATCTGCTGAGAAGGACTTGGGGGTGCTGCTGGAGGAGGGTCTGGACCTGACCCAGGAATCCAATTGTATCCTGGGCTGCATCCAAAGCAGGGTGGGCAGCAGGGCCAGGGACGTGATCCTGCCCCTCTCCTCTGCTCTGCTGCGACCCCACCTGCACTGCTGCATCCAGCTCTGGGGCCCTCAGGACAGGAAGGACCTGTTGGAGCAGGTACACAGGAGGGCTACCAAGAGGATTAGAGGGACAGAGCACCTCCTATGAGGAAAGGCAGGGAGGAGTGGATTTGTTCAGCCTGGAAAAGAAAAGGCTTCAGGCCAACCTAATTGTGGACTTCTAGTACATGAAGAAAAAAAGATGGAGAGAGACTTTTTCTAAGGACATAGAATGATGGGACAAAGGGGGAATGGCTTCAAAATGAAAGAGAGCAGGTTTATATCAGATGTTAGGAAAAGGTTTTTTATTGTGAGATGGTGAGGCACTGGAACAGGTTTCCCAGGGAAGCTGTGTATGGCCCAATTCTGGAAGTGTTCAAGGCCAGGTTGGATGGGGCCCTGAGCAGCCTGGTCTTAATGAAGGTGTCCCTGCCCGTGGGGGGGGGGGTTGGAACTTGATGATCTTTAAGGTCCCTTCCAGCCCAGTCCAATCTATGATTTTATGATTGTACAAGGAATTCCCTCACTAGAAGGAAAGGTATGTGCATGCCCACAAATATAAAAAAGTGCACTTGAAATCTCACTCTCTCTCTCTTCTCTCTCTTATTCAGATAAATAATACTTTGATGTTGAGAAGGCAGGAAGAGCAAGATAATTAATGTTCAAAATGGTTTTGTCTTAAAACATGTTCTGGAAGCTGTCACTCTCTGGACTGGAATTTTCCATTCTGGTCATCTCCTCTTACTTGTAAAAATACTGGTTCTCTTGGGTGTTGTCCTGGGGTGATGTTGAATTGTATTCTTATTCATCTGCCTAGCCCAGAAATAGGTTCTGCACCTCTAAATCTGCATCTGAGAGTAAAGGCAGGTAGAGAAGAAGCGCGGAGTTTGTTTCCAGAAACTGCACTCACTCCTCCACATTCCTGCTCCTGGACTGTGCTGCCTGCGGATGGACAGACAGTGGGACAGAGCTCTCCTTTGCTTTTAGTTAATTTTAGCTAGCTGAGGCAGAGAAGTTCCCTGGACTGTGGTTTTCCTTTTTCTTTGGAATTGTTTGAACCTGCTCTGGACTGAAAACCCACATAATGCAGAGACATGGAACAACACGATGTGTATCTCAGGGAGATGTGATTGTTGGGTGAGAATCATATGCAAATATCACTGTTTGCTGGGTGTTACTGCCATTGTCTGTACATTAAACCACGCAGACATGAAATAGTAGGAAATGTGTAAGTGAGAGGGTATGTGTAAGTGTTGAAGGTATGAGCCAGTGAAAGATGGAGTTTTGAGTAAGTAAAAATGAGAGAGTGGGGAATCCTGCAGCTCTGCAGCCTGGGGCCTGGATTCAGTGGCTCGGTGTGGGATGCAACAGGGGAATGATGGGGATTGCTTGTATTTTTGGGTGGAATGGATGGAAGTTTTTGTGAGAATAAAATGCATGATGTATGTGTGTGCAGAGTTGGACTGCAAAAACTTGGAGAAACATAGAACCGTAAAATAGTTTTGGCTGGAAGGGACCTCTAAAATTCATCTCATCCACCCCACCACAATTAGTAGAGACACCTTCAGTCACTAGCTGTGGGATTTTTAGAAAGCCTGTCTGGATGCAGAGCACCCAGTAAAAAACTGCTGAGTTGAGCAACATATAGGAGGGGTTCCAGAGCTTTCAGAGCAGTCTAAAATTTTGTATAGACAAGAAGAAACAGGAGCAGCATAACTGCATACCCTTAAGCTTACTCTGAAGATCATTCAAACTCGTGTAGTTCTGCCTAAACCAGACATCATTCTATCAATTCCCAGGCATGTTGATGATGTATGCCAGGTTATCTGTGTACATGTGTTGAATGATCATCAGTCAAAATGGTGGAAATGTTCCTGGGAAAATATTTAGAATAGTATAAAAATGTGTTCTCTTACACAGATAAGGTCCCTGATCATTTATCTATAAAAACAAACAAGCAAGCAAACAAACAAACAAAGAACAAACCTATCAGAGAAGTAGTCTACCTATTCTTTCATCTTCTGCATCTGGGTCATTTCTTCATCAAGAGGGTATTCTTACCATGCTAAGCCCTTAAAATATGTTTGCTTTAGTCTCTCTCTTTTCAGAACTCAGTTTTGTTGACTTTTTGTGATTTTTCTGCCTTTTTTTTCTTCCCCCAGAAGCTCTCTTTAATGATGTGTTGTCTGTATTATTTGCCAGAGCTCACACTCAGTGTATATCAGCAGTTTTGCTTAAATTGATTTTTTCATGCCCTTTTGTCTCTTGTACCACGACCAAACAAAGAGGGTAGAATGAATGCTGTGACCTGACTGCATTATTTCTTGACAGAGGTGGTAGCCTTTGACATTAGAACATATGCTGAAGAGGGTCCTGAGAGACCTTGTTTTTCTATAAGAAGCCAGTCCAGACTCTTCAGCTGTCAGCCCCAGAATATGAAATCAAGTGAAGAATTTGATTTAGATACTCTTTGCCAAGAATTGCTTCCCTCTGCCTGGGGGCTGGTAACATCAGCACTGCTAAAATGGAGGGACAGGCCTGGGAAGACAGGAAACATATGAAGGAAAAACAGAAACAGCTTTGTTTTGTGCCTCATCTTTATTTAGCATCAACTCATATGTGGAAGTGCTTGGTACTTTAAATCATGTTAAAAATAATTGTTATGGTTATAAGAAATGCATTTTCTCATTCAAAAAAACAAAAAGAAAGCAAATATCTGATCCCGTGTACAAGGGCAGGATTGACTTTTAATGAACTCTGTAGCTCTCTTGTTAGTTTTTATGCTTAGCCATGTAACTTTTGACCTTTTCCTGGCATGCCAACCATTTCAATGGTTTATAAAGCTATATCCATAAATAGAGGAGCTTTAAAATTTACTTTCCTGGATATACTTTTCAAAGAGGGATGCCTGCACTCATACAAAGCATACTCATATTTGTTCTTTATCATTAAAAAATTGACTTAAATTGGATTTGATATGTGGAGGGTGTTTTATGTTCAGAAAATAACTGGTCTTTATGAGATATTTGAGATGATTTGTGGCCTTGTCTTGTAATATAAACAGACTGTCAAACAATATAGTGAAGAAATGTCTGATTGAAAGCAGGAAATGCAACATAGCACATTATCTATTTTTTATCTTTTCCAGTAAATTGATTTTTCTGGTAGGTATTCAATGAACACAATCCTTTCCTAATAAGTTTTTCCTGACAAGCTGTGTTTTTGAGCAAAAACTTTTCTGGAACAATTAAAAGAACGTCACAGATTAGGCAAATGGAGTATTTATTCTACAGATCTCTCAAAACCTGGGCCTAATTTCTGCCACTTGTTCATTTTTCAGTGTCCTGTTCATCTTATGATGTTAGTGATATAAGAAATGCAAGAATATCAGTAATGTAGCCATCATTTATCACTGAATAAAACCCAAGCTCTGTGTTCATCAATGAATTGTGACTTGCTTGCCAGGTAAGTGGAAATGTTTAGCACAGTCAGGTGTCCAGATCCTGCTGTTTTTCTGAATTGCTTCATTGTATGCTGATGGCTCACAAGTGGAATGATGGCAGGAATGGGGAAGCACCTCTGCTTGGAGAGAATTGATGGGAAGGTGAGAAAGCAGTGCCAGATCATGCTCTCATGAAAGAGCATTTGTGGCAGATATCCAAAGCTACTGAAAGAAGGGACCTGAGGAAATGAGATTTGTAAACATCCGCCAGGTGAACAATGCCTTAGCTGAATTATGAATCCCACGGAAAAGACTGATAATCTCTAGGAAAATAAAGTTGATTTTTTTAATAATTAAAGCTAATCTCCATCTGTCTCCTTGCCTGAGTACTTATTTCCTACATTGAGAAAGTCAAAGGCGTTAAGGTCATTTAGTGAAATATACACATGAATAAGGAATAAATACACACACTACAATTTAGAGATATTCTACACAGTGGCTGTTTATCAACATGCCATTTTCTTCTTCTCAAAAGAAAACAATGAGAGAAAA
Source organism: Promerops cafer (assembly GCA_013398275.1). Classification (NCBI taxonomy): domain Eukaryota; kingdom Metazoa; phylum Chordata; class Aves; order Passeriformes; family Nectariniidae; genus Promerops; species Promerops cafer. The sequence continues at coordinate 2,589,623 of VZSE01013056.1, read as the reverse complement.
TGTTACGGCAATTCACTCCCTCCTCTATTTCCCCCCCCCCCTTTTTCCCCCCCCCCCCCTTTTTTTTTTTTTTAATTGTCTTTCCTTACCTTATCAAACTTTATTTAGATTTTAAGGTATAAATAAATTTGGCTAAGGGGCTGCTGATTAAACGAGTGCAGTGTTTGCCACTTTTTGGAAGATTACTACAATGCATGCAATAAATAATTGGATGAAAGTTTTGAATGTAAAGATTTAAAGCCTAGAGATGTATAATTACCTCATCTGTCTTATGTATGGCACTTGTTAATGATCCTTATGTACTTTATTTGCAACTGTAGTGCTCATAAATGAATTTTGTTATTCAAGTCACTCATGTAAATACTACATATTATTTATAACAATACATCATATGATAATAGGATGACAATGTAATGAATAATAACACACACTAAATTTCAATTATATTTATGTAATAAATGATAATATTTTGCATAATGAAAAGATTTAACTTAAATAAGTAAAACCTGTTTTGAACCATTCTTGCTTATTGTTTTTTGGTTTGATAGTGAGCCCTTAGTAACTACTCTTTCAATGTAGATTTCAATTATTTATTTACCTATTCTATACTGACTTTGTTTTGTCTAGTGATGTGCAAAGTTATTCTGGTTGTGAGAGACTGCTTACAGACCAATCATTTTGTGCAACCCAAATATTTGCATAAAGAACTGCCTTTTTTGCTTGAGCCTAGTGACAGTCATGACCCTATGTGTTGCTCATGAACAAACACTCTAGAGTGTATTTCCATTGTTTGCGTATGAAGATGTCTTGAGCGGCACAATCACAAGCTTATTAAAGCCAGACATATCATATGTACCACTTCCTGCCTATAAGCCACTTTTGCTGTCAAAGAAAGAAATTTGATTGAGCTGACAAACTCTTTTGGCTAGCACTCTACCAGGTGAGTAGAGACCTGCCAAGATTTGTCTTGGCAGCCTCTCCCATCAGAGCTATGAAAGTTGGCAGGACACAGAAAAGCAGATGGTGTGCTTACTCTGAGGAATTATTTATAATGACATTTTTTATGATAAATCCATGCTGAATGTTTCTTATCACCTTAGGAGTTTCCATATTTGCATTCCTTCACCAGGTGAGACCCGTGACTGTGGAGGTATTAATTATTTTCTCTGATAGATTGTGAAAAGAGGCTGAAGGTATGCAGGACTGCAGAAAAGATCCTGTGATGCATTTCTTGAAGAAGGGAGATGTTGGAAAAAACCCCAAAGAACTACATAGTAGTCATCATTGTTTTTATTTCTGGGCACAGGCATTTAGAAGATAAGAAGATTGTGAATGGGCAGCCCCAGGTTGTAGTGAGCCATCCAGAAGCCTTGGCCAGATTTTCTGCAGATGAGCAGTGCCAGACCTGACAGGGAATATCAATGAAACTGACTGAGATGCCCTGGAAAGAACTGGCACCCGAAAATCCCCGATTGTGGCTGCCCACAGATGAGGATTGCTGGCATGGGAAGCTACATGCAAACAATTCCCAGATCTGCCAGGCTGGGGCACCTAAGGGACCACACCCCATCCCCCTTCCAACCAGGATCCTGCCTTACCTTTCAATGGAGGCAGGCACAGACAGGCAGGCAAAAAAAGGTGGTGACATGATGTGCAGAGAGTGGCTGGGGAGACTCCAAGGTGGAAGCCCTGTACCATTTGCACTGAAAATATACAGAGATATTTAGCAATAAATGGTATTTTATTTTCCTGGCACAGACTAGTAAATATTAACAATAAGGCTTCCAGCTGCAATTCATTTATTGCACTCAAATATCAACATCAACTACATCAGTACTGACCCATCTTTGCCTTTTCACCAGCAAATCAAAAATGTCATGGTTTCATTCTTACTAAAAATTAGTGTATTTTGGTTCCCTGCAGAAGCCAGTCTATTCAGAGCAGTAGTTAACCCCATTTTTGAAGATTCTCACGTATATGAAAAATAAGATTGAATTCTTCCTCTCTTAGGAAATTCCTGTATCTCTTTCTCTTGGGCTATCAATTTGGTCATTTCCTAGATTGACAGTTTCCTGTCTTGACACTGCATTTCAGCTCTCATTTCTTACACTCCACCAGGAATCGGGCAGGGAATAATTTATAGAATTCACTCTTTTGTTGCCTTCTACACTGGTCTGTCTTCAAGTTGAAGAACTCAGAGTTGGCCAGTAGAAGGTCATGCCAAAATGCATTTAAAAATCCCAGGAAATGTGTAGACAGCATTTAGATATGGAAGGGCTCTTACAACCTTTGGCAATGTCTGTGCCAGAGTAAGACGACTTGGGATTTCTCATATCAATAAATCTCTGTCTTCTGACTCATGATTGCCTTGCAGGTATCTAGTGCACACCTCATGAAGCCTGCCTGGTTCCACACATCTGGACATGCAGGGTCCCACATGCCCCAGAGGGATCTCTGCAGCTCAGATGGAGCGAAGGAAATGGATTAACTGGATGATGACAGCAGTTTTGGAGCACCCATAGCAGTCTGATACAGTCACTGAGAATTCTGTGGGCCCAGCAGATGAAGAGGACTTATTAACAAACAAGTTTATTCTGCAACTTAGGCTTGGTGGTTTTGGTTTTTGTTTTCCCTTTTCCCACACTGTTTTTTTTTATTATCTGGAAAATTAATTAATTATTTTTAACTTTTCTGGATGTGTACAGTATTCTTAGTGCTGCTTCTCTAACCACACTCATCTGAAAAGATTCCAAGTGTCTGTACCAATTACAGCCACCGCAAAAATGGAGTCCTACAGTGAAAAATAGCATTGTCAAGAATCCATCATTTGAAACTAAGCTAAATAAGTTCCTTATTAATTTCTATATGTTAATATAAATTATATTTCTATATTTAATATTATGTCGAATAGAAAATAGGTATATAATATTTAATTTATACAAAATATAAAATAATATATGATATTTTAATATTAATTATAATGTTTTAATAGTAATTGTGGCTAATTGCAACCACAAAAATAAAGCATCTTTTGAGGAGAGAAAAAGATAGCACCATATTTTTCTGATTTTATCATATTTTGTCAAAAGTGAATTTTGAACACAAAAGAGCTATTTTTCCAAATGCAAAAGAAACCTATATTCAGTAATTAAAAAAAGGAAAGAAATCTACACATCTTTAATAAAAAACTATCTAAATAATCCTATTTATTAGACTTAATTTGTGGTTGAGTCCACAAAACTGGTTGTGTGGGAGGGGTTAATTGGTTTAGAGTGAGTTCTACTGTCTCCTAAATATTTTCCCTGACAGCTCTATAATTATCTGTTTAGGCATTTTTTATCAGAAAAGGCATTGTATTTAGTAGCTTTCTTTCCATCACCCTTTCAAGGATATAAGAAATCAAATATACAATTGCAGTCATTTATGGAACAAAATCTCAACCCCTTGGAACAGTGGATTTTTGAATATAACCCAGCTCTGCATAAGGTCAACATTTTTGGATTTTTTTTTTGTTCTGTCCTTTTTTTGTGACTTATTTGTTTCTTCTAGTAATAATTTATATTTGAAAATTTATTAGTATGCATGAGTACAGGAAACTTCTTCAAAACTTAGTGCTGGGAGCAGCAAGTGAAATACAGAATCTGCTCTCTGATCATTGAGAAATAGTCCAAGCAGCACAGCACAGCCTCACAAAATAAATCAAAAAATATGTCTGTATATGTAAATTTCTACCAGTTGAAAATGACAACATCATTTTCATTTGTTCAGGCAGAGGACAGAACAGCAATGTCCCTGATATATCATTGTTGGAGCATGATTCAGAGCTGTGCTGTGCCCAAGGGCTCTTTGTGGCACCCTGGGTACTGAAATTTGAGGCACAGTGTGATATAATGCCAAATAGGCTCTGTAAAATGCATAAGCATCTCTGAATGAAGATATTTTCTAAATTACATGTCATAAGCTTGAAACAAATACCAAGCTTTTGACAATGAGTCAGTATATATGGGGCAATGTGATACTTTTTGATTACTGATTTTTTCTAGAAAAATGTATCAAATTACAAAAAAAATTATGACCATCTAGTCAGTAGCAAAGATCTTAGAAATATTAACAGGAAGACTATTTTGACATACAAGGCTTGTTTTTTTTTTCACTATAAAATTAGGATTTGTAATTTTTAAAATTTTAAGCAATGTTTTAGGAAAAATGAACTGTTCATTTGATATGGGATAGCTTGGGAACAGGGGGAAGAAGCATTATGCTTTTCCACTTAAAAATGTAGAATATATTTTAAAAATTGCTTGCGCTAAAGAGGCATTAGAGTTTTGGCCAGCAAAGAGAAACAAGTACTTTTCTAAATCTGGATGTCTGAGTTCAGAGCCATGCATTTAGGTTCTAGTATATTCAAATTTCACACAGCATGGATTTTTTGTAATGTTATTTAAAAATTTTTGTGACTGTTTTTTCAATTAAGGACTGATTTTTGAGTACTTGCTAGTGGAAATAATACACCTTAATCAGATGAGGCTATTTTTCCTTGGGTGCCTACTCTCTCAGTTTGTGGAAAGAGAACAGATTAAAAGGCATTGCTACGGAGTTATAAAATAAGGGTGTAGGAATTTTGTGATGTGCTATCATGCCACTCAGTGCCATAGTTGAATTGATGAATAAATGGCAAAAATTAAAGGTCACATGCAACCATGAAATTGAAGTAAAATTATGTATTATATGTATACACCTAGAGACATTTTACTTCTCTGTGTTGTTTAAATACTTCATTTGATACTCATGCGGCCAGAATGAGAATTAAATAAATCTTGGACATGCTCTTCTCCCTCACACATTGGGAATTTTTTGGGCATTTTTTCCCTCAAATGCCTATAGCAGAAGCTCACCTTTGATGCATTCTATCCTTTATAACATCTTTAACAGTCTGAGGTCACTACTGGAGGACATATTCCCCCAAGTGAGAGAAAGCCAACAGCTCCTGGTTTTCACATATATGTTTTGAATTTCTGACATTTTTTTCCAAAACATATTGCTGCCTCCCTCTACTTCTCAGTTCCCTGAAGTGAAACAATAGTCTTATTTTATAAACTTAGGTTAGAGTGCAACCCCTGTAACTTAGGTGCTTATGGTGAGATATACAGCAGTAGTACCCTCCCTCAAGAGATCTATCCATCTACATCCACTGCTTGAACAGGAAACATAGGTATTTACTGTCTAGGTTAAAACATAAATTAGGTTCTCAGGTTAGGCAGACTGGATGCCCTGTTATAGCTCTGTGTGTTGTAACCAACTTTCTTGCCACCAGTGCTGCTGTAAGGGAGATGGAGCTGGAATCGCCAACAGAGGGGTAAAGGAGAGGCTTGTGCCAGTCTGCAGTGGAGCTGGTTGCTAGATATGACACCTCTGGAGGTGTAAAATGGCCCTCAGTGCTCATATGGCACAGCTGGATCCTGCTTGAATAGTCTGTCATTGAGGATGAAAGTTCCAGCAGGAGATACTCAATTTTTCAATGGCATACCTGTCTTTGCCTCATGGGGAATTGAACCACAGACAATAAGGAAAAGAACAAACTCACTGGATTCTTACTTTCAATACATGGAGACTGATTTATCATATTTGTCTTAGAGGTAATGGCTTAGTTACATATGAGAGTGTCTAAAGAAAAGCATTGGTACCCCAGGGAAGGTGTTTTTCAATTTTGGCTGGTACCATGATTTAGAATTTCATCGGATAAGCAGAGATTTAAAAAAACCAACCAAATAAACAAAAAACTACCATAAAATATTTGTTGAGCTGTATCTAATTAAATAATGGGATAAACTGACTTCAACAGCAAATTCAGCTCAACCACAAAAACTCTGACTTGTGGCCAAAACTTAGGGGTAGTTCATGGTATAAAAAGAATTTGTATCAATTCAGATTTGATCACAAGTACTTTAGTTTGAATGGAGAAAAGTTCCTTTTGTATAGAGAAAGAAAGAGGATTCATAAGTTCACTACTTTGGCTGGAAGTGTAATCAGCACATAAATCTTCAAATTTAATTTTGATGAGTTTTCTCCTGACCACAAGTAAGAACAAGTTGGAAGAAAATATTGCCTGAATGCTTGCTGAGCAGGGAATTTAATTACCTTACCTTCAAAGAACAATTTTTGCAACATACCAAGATGAGTGATCTGTAGGAACCTATAATTATTAAAACCAAATTCTGTTTTAATTTGTTGTTGGCTGAAAAGCACAAACAGCTTAATAAAATCAACTGTCTATCATATCAGATGAGATGCAAACAATCACATTTTTTTGTGGTGTGAACTTGTCTTTGATCAGGAATTTCTAATTGCCAGTGAAGTTGTAAATGTGATCATAATACCATGGGCACATCACTACCAGCCGAAATACCAGCTGAAATGTTTATTTTCTTCCACAGACTTTCCTATCTTCCATCACTGTAGTGCACTATGGTATTCCTGCTTGTACAGGCCCACAGACTAAATTCCTCAATTTAATAATTGTTACAGTAACATTAAGAAATAGAAATGGTATGATGAGCCACAACTCAGCAGAACCAACACTGGAGTCGAATTTCACAAAAAACTTACACCTTTCCCAAAATTAACTCACATTTAAAAAAAAAATTATTCTGCTTTTTATTCTGCTTTTTACAATAGCATATGTAAGGGCACTGGTTTATGCTTCTGCAACATCTATTTTTTAGTTTTATTATAGATAGAATCATACAATCAAGTATGGAAACAAGTGCAGCATCAAAGAGTCAAGTAATAAGTCTGCTAATGGTGGTGATGACTGGAATGCAGAGAGCTCTATTCTTGCCACAGTCACTCATCCTCTCTTCCAAATCCTCCTCTGTAACATTTGAAATATTTGCAGTGTTTCAGTTTCATCAATGCGCATTTTGGACAAGCTATCTTACAGATATAATAGGGTAAATTAAAGACACAATAATCTTTAAAGGACTATCCAGCTGAAGCAGAGGAGATGAGAAGGGTGTTGTGGCTCCACTTTTTTCTTCAGCTGTGGAACAACAACAGAAGGACACATGCATGAGTTGCACTCTTGTCAGAAAATTACTTGGAGACTGGACAATCACACCGGGTTAAGGAATCAGGAGAGGGAATGCAATATAAATCCTCAGAAGAACTACATTGCAGTGTCATTTACTTTGCTCAAGGAACTGGGCAATATGTGGCATAAATTTACATTAGAATTATTTGTTTCTTTCGTCCGATACCTTGCCAAATCCATACGCAAAATTCCATTGTCTAGAACACAGTAAGACTAAGATACCTAGGAGAATTCCTTTGTTTTGCATTTTCAGCTTAACTTTCTATCCAGTGCTTTACCAAGGAAACTCCTTGTTCTGTTCTGTCTTATTTTCTTTCAAGTTCACACAATCGTTGATTGTTTTGAAGCCTCCTCAGTTTTTTTCCTGTCCACTGGCTGCTTGTCAGTTCCTCCTGACAGATGAATACAAATAGCTTCACTAATTAATTCCTGGACCTTGTATTTTCCTTCAGTTTAGTTTGGGCCATGGCTTTCATTATATCCTTTATTTTTTTCTCAACAAGGAGCATTTAATCGTTCTTTCTTTTAGTGTTACTGGAAGGATGTGATTGTAGTCTCCAACAGAGTTTTTTATTTGAAACAGTGAAATACAAACTTGTTACAATGAAAGATCTTTTCTGGCCTATTCTTAATTACCATTTCCAGGCATTCTCGAAAGAGAATTGTTGTTATGAGTCCAGGAAATTTTTTATATGTTTCTTTCACTTAGGTGTGGCATCCACATAACCACAGACACAAAGGATTCTCCTAGGGTCAGAGACTTGCTGTGTGCAAGTGGAAAATGGACTATGAGGGAGATGGTTGAAAAGTCTGGCTAAAGGAAAAGTCTGGCTGACGTTATCAAGTAATACAACTATTTAATCATTTTTTGTCATAAGTGATGTACAGTAAGGAATGATGACAGTTCATAGGAGAGATGAACCTGTGCAGTTACTTTGTTAACAATGATACATAAATTTGCATTTGAAGTATGGTAAAACCTAGCTATATAACACCTTCTAGAGCTGATATTGATTCCAAAACCATTAATTTTCATTTTTTCCAGTGGTTATTCTGCTGTCTTGAGTATGATTTTATTGTTATGTGTCTGAACAAATCTTTTTTTTTTGACAGAAAGCTGGTGAAAATGGCACTTGTGGTTTTGCAAGGTGATATTGTTAAGACGTGAAACTTATAACTGGGCCATTAAAGTGATATGCAGAAATTCCTGAAACGAGTAGTGTCCCTAGGTGTGGTATTTTTTCTTCTACTGCCTGCCGTGAATGAGGGGCATAATTCCTACACGTGAAGAAATTAGCCTCTTGTGCTTGAGTATGTGATGTCAGCAACCCCCCAAATATAAAAATAGGTGTACCCAAAACTCACCTTTTGTATGAACTTTGACAGTCTAGCAAACTATACTTCATAGTGTGAGACTAACAGAATTTAGGTGATCAGATTGCAGCATCTAATTAAGGATTTTTAGGTACTGGTCTGACAAAGTACTTGTCCAGAAAGCAGGAGACCTGTCTCCCAGGCGGGGAAATACATTGATCACCCAACGCTTTGTGTAGCAAGTAATCCTCACTCTGGGTGATGCTGGGCTGTGCTACAGACAGGAGAACTTAAGGAGAACAGACTGTCTCTGTGTCATAGTGCTTAGAGAATTCTGCTTTTGGAAAAGCTTGACTCCCGGGCCACGTGCCCAGAACTGTTTGTGCGCTTCGCTTCAGATCATCTCCGGATAAAACTCAGAAGCGCTGAAGAGAACAATGACTGGAGCCGCAATTCTCCGCCTTTCCAGCAAAGCTCCTGACTCATTACAATACTGTCAAGCACCCATTGCCACTGTGGTTTGGACTGTGCATGGCTCCAGCATCAACAAGAGGTATGGAACGTGAATGTTTTCCAGTAGTTTGGACAAAATAGGTCACAGATAGAAAATTGTAAGTCTTGTAAGAAGATCCGCTCTCCATGCTGCCTGAAAGGTGGAAATGTTTCATGGGTTTCTCAGCTGATCTCAGGGAAATATGCTGTGAACACACCTCACGTATGGGACAGCACTAGAGACACAATTGCATTAATGATTTCCTCTTCTGCAAAATTCATGTCGGAGAGGGAGTTTAAATCATGGCAAAAGATGATAATACATGATAACTAGATAAAGCTAGAAACTATAGGCGTTAAGGATACCTCAGGTACATAAGTGCTCTACCGAACAGACAGCCTTCCCTAAATTTCGCTTGTTCCATTTAATGCTGACTGAAACTTTGCCAGTTAAGAGTTATTTTATGTAGTTGCTGGGAATGTTTCTTTTAGGTTTGAGAGGTGCCCCCATGGATGGACAAGTTCTTTTTTCTTTATTTGTTAGTCATTTGCCTGATAAAATTCAGCCTAACTGAGGACAGATCCTGTGTCGGTCTGATCTATCAGAGAATTATTGGAGGAAATGAAATCTTCCTGATTTTTCCACCCTTCTTTTATTTTCTTTATTGACCCAAGATGAGCCTTTTATCCCCATAAGAAGCTGACATTCATCGATATATTTTTACTTCATATTTTCATGAAATTTGAAATTATGATTATTTCTAGTTGTGTAGCTCCTTGCTTTTGTAGAAGCACCAGATGGAAAAAAAAGCCTATTAAAAATATATGAAAGAGGTAAGCATATGGAAAATAGTGAAAGCATTTTTTTATGTAATAACATTTTACTTAGGATGATTGAACTGCTGGGACAGATAAATCAAAGAATATTCCCAAATTTTGACATTACATAATGCTACAATAGCCTGTCTTTGGATTATTGCCTGTTGCTAAAAAAAGGAATGCCCTCCAGATCCCAGTGAAGAAAACCTCAATAGCACAACAAGCTTCAAAAAATGGCTCCAGTGGCTTCTGTAGTGTGTCCCTGATTTCTTCAGATTCTCTTTTATTTTAATTCTTTATTATACCTTTAGCTTCTCTTTCTTAAAAAAGTTCTGTATTTTTAACCATGTCTCTGAGTTAAACTTAAAATTGCTGTGTTTAAGGCAGAATTTTATTTCCCTTATTTTTAGGGAATTTTCCACTGTATATTCGACAGTAGTTTACACTCAGCTTCACAGTTTGCTCTTTAGAAGAGCTATTCTCCTTTATTATTGATAAAGTGAATATTTCACATTTTCATAAGGTGATTATATTAAAAAAATGAAGTATTTCTGAACATGAAAGTATAATTGGAAAAACCTCAGAGGGTAAAATCCTTTAAAGTATTTTTGAGTTTTTTCAAAAATCTATTAGATTTCAAGGGGTATGTATCTAATTCTGATTCTCAAAATTATTCATTGGGAAATTAGCTTCCAAAAAATTAATTACACTATTGACATCTGTTCATATTTATTTAGAGTTTATGAGATAGACCAATATTGTTTCCAACTCTTGTGATTTTATTACATCTTATGGAGTTCTGTTGAGAGCTTTTCTTAAGCTGACATGATCTCAAATATATTGTTTCAAACCTAATGAAATCTGCAACTGTAGTGGTTCCTATTGCTTTTTGCAGGACTTAAATGAAGCTACTTTTAGCTATGGTACAATAATTTCCTAAAATCTTTGTCTTTACAGTAAGAATTTACTCACGAGAAGCATGAATGCTATCACCAGATTCTTAAGATCTCGTAAAATATGAGAAATATCTGCATCTGTGCTTAATAGACACTTTAGCAAATGGTTCAGGAAAGAAATTAATTAAAATATCTATATTTAAGAAAAAATTCTATTTTGGGTAATAGAATATATTTTGAAAGAAAGATGAAGGCCAGAGGGAAATGGGCTTTAAAGCCACATGGATTTATGTGGAACTAATCCAAAAGTGTCTTTGACATGATGACAAACATTTCAGACACTCCCTTCCAGATATTAATATAAACTCTCTAGACTTCATTAACACATATAATACAGTTCCACAAAGATGAATATGGGCACTGAGCCAGAGTCTGAAAAGAAGTATCTTCAGGAGAATTCTCAAGGAGTTGTGTTGTCTGGGGAAAAATTAGGCAGGACAGAAATCACAGTGGAGTTCTTAAGCAGTTAGATCAGGGATTGTTTTCTGCTGATTTTCTCATTAGTGATGTTGTTCCAATTGTTACCAATATGAAGAAAATCAAACTTTGTTAGTAAAATTTAGTGCACCTGGGTAAACTCAAATTCCTGTGAAAGCAGTGGATGGAAATACACTAGTATAACACAAAAAACTCTGATTTGGGTTTGGTTTCTTGTTGTTTTGGTATTTTGTTTGTTTCTTTTGTTTCTGGGTTTGTATTTTTCTTTTTAAACTAACACCTATGGTGTGTATTTGACCTGGATTAGATCAAATATTTTTTGGATAGTAAATCCAACCTGTGAGCTATGCAAAGTCAACCTTGCTGAATTTTTACTTCTCAATCTCTTACTGCAGTTAGTCAACATGTATTTAAGCCTGGAAAAGATACTAGCCAAAGTAAAAGAAAACACCAGTATGGCAGGAACTCACTAAGAAAAATACCTTGCTTAAAGATATCTGTTGCAATAGTCTTAAAAAAAATCAGTATACCTTTTTGATTTTGTAGGTCTCTAAAGGAAAGTATTAAGGAGTGTACTTCAAGGCAAATTCTTTTTTAAGAAGAAAAAGAAGAGAAGTTGGCAGCCAGCACAAAACTCTATATAAGCCTGAATAAATTGTCTTTGTGTTGTCAACGTTAATTGAAATCAGTCGTAGTACTATAAACAAAGAACAAAAATGCAACATGCATTTCACAAAAATTCCTATAGGTAGGCCATATTTTGTCTATACAGAACCCTTCCATAAAATCACAATAGCTTAATTGTCTTCCTGTTGACTTCCTGCTATTTCACAACACTGCTCCACTTGGCACAGATATTTTCTGCTAGCAGCTAAATGTAATTTATCCCAGAGCAAAAAGTCTGCAAGAAACCAACCTAGAGTTTCCCTCTGAATTTTCTGGATGTTGACAAGTCAAAGATATTGGAAAGAGAAGCAGATGCACCAGTATTTGTGTTAATTAATGCTTCTGCTCTGCTGTATACTAAAACATAAGAGCTTAGAATGCGCCTTAAGTGCAGTAAAACTTTGCAAAATGACACTCTTCTGTTTTTTTTATTTCCTGACTTTTATTTACTGACTTTGATGCAAAGATCACGCCATAAAAACTTAAGAATTCCTAGAGAGTATTCTCACCACTGAATACTCATCTATTTCCACTTTGTGCCTCTGCTTCTTATTTATTTCTGCAGAGCTACACAGTTTCTGCAAGGGAGATGGAGTCTCCTCTAGCTGTTCTACAGAATATTCTGATTAACTCTGCCTTTCCTTAGAAATAAATGCAATATAATACTTTTACATATCTTTTCCTGCAGGAAAAAAAAACAGGGGATCAGCCTGGGTTTAGGAAAGGCAGGTCCTGCTTGATCAACCTGATCTCTTTGTATGACCAAGTGACCCATCTGGTAGATGAGGGAAAGGCTGTGGATGTAGTCAAGCTGGTATTTGATACCATGGTAGTCTCCTGGAGAAGCTGGCAGCCCGCAGCTGGGCCACGTGCACTCTTTGCTGGGTAAAAATCTGTCAGAGAGTGGTGGTGAATGGAGTCACATCCAGCTGATGGCTGGTCACTAGTGGGGTTCCCCAGGGCTCAGTCTGGTTTAATGTCTTTACTGATGCTCTGGATGAGGGGATTGAGTGCACCCTCAGTAAGTTCATGTGTGACACCAAGTTGGGTGGGAGTGTTGATCTGCTGGACAGCAGGAAGGCTCTGCAGGAGGATCTGGATGGGCTGGATCATTGGGCCAAGGCCACAGGTGTGAGGTTCAATAGGGCCAAGACCTGCATTTTGGCCACAACAATGCCCTGCAGTGCTACAGGGTGGGGGCAGAGTGATTGGAAAGTTGCCTGATGGAAAAGCACCTGGAGGTGCTGGTTGACAGCAGCTGAACATGAGCCAGCTGTACCCAGGCGGCCAAGGCGACCGGTGGCATCCTGGCCTGTGTCAGCAATAGTGTGGCCAGCAGGACCAGGCAGTGATTGTACCCCTGTATTTGGCAATGGTGAGGCCACACCTTGAGTGCTGTGTCCAGTTCTGGGCCCCTCACTACAAGAAGGACACTGAGGTGCTGGAGCAGAGAAAGGCAGTGGAGCTGATGATGGGTCTGGAGCACAAGTCTTATGGTGAGCATCTGAGGGACCTGTGGTTGTTTAGCCTGGAGAAAAGGAGGGTGGGGAGAAATCTTATCACTCTACAACTACCTAGAAGGATGTTGTTGCCAAGTGGGGGTTGGCCTCTTCTCCCAGGCATGTGGTGTCGGAATTAGAGGATGTGGCTCCAAGCTGTGACAAGGGAGGTTCAGATTTGACATCAGGAAGAATTTCTTCACTGAAAGTGTGGTTAAGCATTGGAACAGGCTGCCGGAGGAAGTTTTGGAATCAACATCCCTGGAGGTGTTCAAGAAACAACTGGACATGGCACTTAGGGCTATGTTTTATTAGGCACGGTGATGTTCAGTCAAAGGCTGGACTGGATGATCTTGGAGGTCTTTTCCAACCTTAATGACTCTATGGTTTTATTAGAGGGGCTTAAGACTCACAATTTCTGGTTCTTGTGTTTCAGCCACTGGAGAATTTCTCAGTCTGAAATGTAGGGTCTGGCAGACCTGGCTGACAGCTAACACTCACCTGAATTTAAATTCAAACTGTGCACTCCATTCCATTTTAGGTGCAGAGTTCCTCAAGTGCTTTATGTAAATAAGCCCCTCTTTTCTGGTATCCAGCATGTGTGCCTATCACAGCTATCTTGGACCTTGTGCTAGGAACCAGTGAATTTGCATGAAAAGTTACAGAGGTATCATTTCAGAATGTGCTATCATTTTTTTCCTGTAAATGTAAAGCAGGCTGAGTTTCAGAATTCTCCATCTAGTCTGTAAAGTTCAATCAAGAGGAGAATTTTCCTTTTTGTGTGCTAGCTATCACCTGTGGGATTATCCCACCTGTATGAACCCCCTCCAGTAATTCCACTTTTGCTTTCTGTCATGGAAATTGCTTGGCAGCCATTTCACTTTTAGACTTTCTTCTGAAACAATTCTCACCTGTCTGACATTTCCTCTCTTTTGCTCATGTTGCTCGAGGCCAATAATATAAATCTGCAGCCAGCTCCACATTTCTTTGCACTCCTGTGTGGTTCATCTCATTATGAACCACTTATCATGTTGTGAGCAGTGGAAGGAGTCATTAGTTGTTTCAAAATATCCTTTCTTTTCCAAATCTTTCAGCACTAGACCTATATGCTGGGAAAAACACTGCTTACACTTTTTTGGTCTGCTGAATATCATATGTCTCTTCAATATTCTTATCATGATTTGGTCCACAGACAGATTCCGAATGTCTAGTCATTTATAGTATTGCTTACTATTACTTTATTTACTTATTACTTTACTACTGCTGGTAAAGCCCTTCTTTCCAAAATGAACATCTTTGTCATTTGGTCTCCTGAGCCATGAACTTTCAGGTAAAATTTTTAATATTCTGTTTCATTAGTAAGCAGACTTGCTGTAGTCTGAGCTGAGGGATTATGGCTTGGTATTATCCTCTGGTAGTTTGATAGAGAATCACAGAATCATAAAATGTGAAGGATTGGAAGGGACCTTAAAGATCATCTAGTCCCAACCTCCCCTTCCATGTGCAGGGACACCTCCCAATATACCAGATTGCTCAAAGCCTTATTCTTCACTGGCCTTGAACACTTTCAGGGTTGGGACATTCAGAATTTCCCTGGGCAACCTGTTCCAGTGTCTCACCACCCTCACAGTAAATAATTTCTTTGTAATATCTAACCTAAATTTCCCCTCTTTCAATGTCTACCTATTACCCCTTGTCCTATCACTCTAGTTCCTGACAAAGAGTCCCTCTTGAGCTTCTTGATAGCCCCCTTCAGATACAGCCCCAACTTTCCCAGCCTGTCTTTGTAGGGAAGTGCTCCAGCCCTACTGTCAATTTCATGGCTCTCCTCTAGACTTGCTCCAACAGTTCCATGTCCTTCTTTTGTTGGGGTACCAGAACTGGACTCAGCACTCCAGGTGGCTTCTCACCAGAGTAAAGGGGCATAATCACCACATCAAACCTGCTGGCCACGTTCCTTTTGATGCAGCCCAAGATTTGGCTGTCTTTCTGGGCTGTGGGCTAACACTGCTGGCTCATTTTGAGTTTTTCACCAACCATCGTCCCCTATATGTACTTTTTGCGTCTGCATGTGTTTTTCAGAGCTGCATAAATCCTCACATAAATGCCAGCATCTCACAACACTGAAATTGTCTCTGCTACTATCAGCTGAACAGGTTGGGAATAGCGAATGAGAAACAACAAATTCATTGCAGTATTGGGAGAAAAGGTATTTACTCTTTGGGTCAAATTGTGACTCATTGACAGAGTGAGAGAAGAAGTAGTGAGGAAGGACTAGGATGAATAGGAATGTTTTAGGATGTTGTGAAATATGTAAATGAAAATTAATGTTATGAAATTCCAAGTAATGCAAGGAGGGAAGCTTATATTGATCTAGATGCTGGAGAGAAGTACACACAAGACCCACAGTGTCAATAAACTTGGTGGGCACTATTTAAACAAAAGACAGAAGCCTTTGGTTATATGTTTATACACACACATATATTCACTTCAAAATACTAGCAAAAAAAAATAAAGATTGAAAATCTATGCAGTAGAGAAAGCAGAGTATATATGTGGTGAGATGGTCTATGTAAAATGTCTTTACCTGAGCTTTCTGAGATCTATTCTCAGAAAACCAGAATTCACTTTCTTGAAAATCCTTCTGGAATTCCTTTGGCCCTGGATTCTTTAAATAGAAAATATAAAATACTTTTGTAATTATATAGTGGGTTGTAATGTCTGAGATGGTATTTTTAGAGAAGAAAAGCAGACCAAATGCAAAGCAGCTTTATCTGCTTTGATTAGTTTTGAAAGGTAGTTTGATCTGTTGAGGCCCAATTTGAAGAAACCTGTGAACTTGTGGGGCAAAATTAACATAGCTGTAGGAAAGCTAATATATAAAAATCCACAATTATTTATGTGGAGGTTTAGACATGTAGAGGTATGCCTCTGTACAAAAGGAAGCAGTGAAAATATTTCCTTGAAATACAGGCAGACAAAACTCTGTGTCTGGTCTAGATATCCAAACCAGCCTCAGAGGTATTCAGATGTCAGGAATGGAAAAGGTGTCCAGCCGGTGTGCTATGCAAATCTTGATAATGGATTTAAGAAAGATAAAAGTTTTAATTCAGGGCCCACTGAGATATAGTGCCAGCACTTGGCAAGTGTAAAACAAAAATACTGCCTAGGAGATTTTGTATGGATTAGTGTTAATAGCGTAGTCAATACATGCAATATTTAGCTTATTTTATTCTGGTGATTTATCCTAGACAGAAGGCAGAAGAAGCTGACTGTCAATCCACTCAAATAAAGAAGGAATTTTTGCTCTGTGTCCAGGACTGTGCAGTATTTCTGGCATTAGTTTACATTTTTATTGATGACGTGAACTATGGAAGAAAGAATTCCTTATTACATTTGCAGGCAATACCAAGCTGGAAAATTGCAATAGAGGACAAGACCAGTATTTAGCCAGGACCCTGACAAATTGAAGAGGACATACGAGAAAAATAAGATGTGATTCAGTAAGAACAAGCAAAGAGCTCTATATTTAGCCAGGAATGTCCGCTACGTAAATGCACGATATGAAACAACTGGCTGCCTTGTGGTTCTGCAGAGAAGGATCCCAAGGTTGTAGTGGGTCATAGCTGGACATGACACAGCAACATCACTGCATATTGTAAGAAAGAAAAACTGAATCCCACCAGACTGTATAATAATTTCATGTCTTTTGTAAGACATCTGAAGAAATTCTCTGCCCATCTGCTCCTTAGCACCATTTTAGCTGGAACACTGTCTCCAGTTAAAGGACTATATTTTGAGACAGGTGTATATTGGTCTTAGGGACTATACTTTAATACAGGTTTATATTGGTCTTAAAGAGAAGATCAGTGAGCATAGGTGGAGGTTGGAAAATACAGTGGATGAGGAAAGGTGAATATTGTTGATTGCTCTAGAGAAGGAAAGATTGATCTGGAATATGATAACAGAGTTTGAATACTAAAAAAGCTATCACACAATGAAGGGGAAAGGGAATATATTAGCAGTGGAACAACATTATTGTGTTAAAAATAACTGCCTTACAATATAGCAAAAGAGACTTAGGCTAGACATTTGGAAAAACTTTCTAAGAATAGTGAAATACCAAGACAGATTGCCTAAAAAGGTTGTGTAATACTTGTCTACATTGTTACAGGCTTTTAAAGATTGTTTAAACAGGTATCTGCCAGGAATATTTTAACTAAGCACTTGAAATGTACACATATATGAAGATGTTCACAATGAAATAAAGTTGCATTGGTGGTATTGAAGGCACCTAGGTTCCTGAAACTGGTATCAGCTACTCAGCCAGTCCAATCTATTGCTGTGTAAGAAACTCTTTTGATGTTTAACAGAGACTTGGAGTATGACTGAGTATCCTTGCGATTCAAGCAGCAGTATGTGCTGTGTGCCAGACAATGCATATCCTGCCTATTGCCCTGCTACAGTTAGTGAACTCTTTTATGACCTTGGGGATACTGTTGAGGATAGACAGATGTTTTGGACCCATTCCTGGTCATCTCATTTCCACAGGATGATGTAATCCTGCCTGGAATACTTCTCTCTCTCTGACACAAAATTGCAACCACTATCTGGGTGGGAAGGTGAAATGTTGCTGTTTAGATATCCTTGTCTTTTCTTAGTATATTTATAGAATCCTAGAATCATTAAGTTTGGAAAAGACCTCTAATTGAGTCCAACAATTAACCTAACACTGCCAGGTCCACCACATAACCATGTCCCTAAGCACTGCATCTACACACTTTTTTAACATTTCCTGTGATGGTGATTCCAACACTTCTCTGGACTTTCAGTGCTTGGCAGATCTTTCAGTGGAGAGTTTTTTTTTACTGACATCCAATCTAAATGTGCCCTTGTGCAACCTGAGCTTGCTTCCTCAAAAATGGCTTGATTGCCTGCTTCTCTTGTGTAGAAGTGGCCTGGGAGGTAACTGTGCTAGTTTTGCTGGTGAGTGCTAAGTGGTGGGCAGAGCCTGTATCCGTGTCATAGTGGTTATAGGTTGCTATTCTATACCACTAAAATCATCCCTGGCGGCATGGCTTTGGGGTGAAGGAAAGGTGAACACACCCTGGAAGAGGTGCCATTTTGTTCTGCTTCTCTCTCGGGGACCTTCCTGGGACCAGCAGTGCAGACTTCTCCCACCACTGCCCATCCCTTCCTGTCCTCAGGAATAACTCAATGCCAGTGGCAAACACAGTTGAGCCCAGTGTGTGTGTGCGTGCTGCAGCACTGTGGTGGGCAGAAACTGCAGGGAGTGGAGTGGTGGAGGTGAGCCAAGCCGAATCCTGGCAACCACAGCTGAGCCCAGAGGGTCTGGAAAGAGGGCAATGCAACTCAGACAATTACAGCTTTTTGGGTGTTTGTTCATCACTCTTCTTCTTTGTCTCAGGCTCAAGGGCAGAGAAGCTGGGGAGACCATCCACCATTTTGTCTTTGTCTTAGTGGCCACACAGAACTGAGATGGTGAACAACTTTTTTGTGTAAAGCACTTCCTCTTTTGTATACTTTTGTTATTAATATTGTTGCTGTTACTGTCTGTTTCTCATTCCATTGCTGTTTGTTTTCAGTAAATTATTTTGTCAACCCAAATTATCTGCCTCTCTGAAGTGGGGCTGGGAGGAAGGAGGAGCAGCTTATTTGGAGTTTAATTCTCAGCCATTTTTTAAACCACCACAGAGACACAAAGTCCAAGGCTGTTCATGCTCTCCAGGTGAGCCACCCACAGCAAGTCTCTTCAGATCACATAGTATGGGAGATCAGGGTTGCTGCTGAATTCGGTTGAATTTGAATTGTAGTTATATTGTCACCTAAATTGAAATAAAGAGCATTGCAGAGGAGGAAAACCATCTGGAATAGTTATTAAGTGGCTTTGAGGACTTCTGGGGAGATTGAATGGATGCAGGCCTCCTACCACCAATATCTCTTTGATTCTGGATTGTTAATGTCAGCTAATAGGACCCAGTGTTGGGACTCCACAGCAGAGTAGAAGCAGACTTGGTTTTCCTCTTATGTGCATTGCAGAGAAAGGAGCTAAAAATCTGTCAACATCTCTGAACAGTAAATTTTGCAGGTAACTCTGTATGGGCTGCTTATAGATTGTAGCACAGCATATAGCACAAACAACTGAGTTCTTAAAATTAGAATACAAAAAACTTTGAAACCTGAAGTCTTTTCCATTTTATCCTAAAAAATACCAAAAAAAACAGAACTGCAAAAATTTACGTTGGGTGAGAAGCTATCCTTCTAAAAAGAGACTGTGCTGTCGCTTTTTAGAGAAGAGGGGAATACAAAGAATAAACATCTGAAGAATGAGAAAGAGAGGTATCAAAGAATTTGAATTAAAGGCAAATTTATAGGGTAGTTAATGAGGAACATGATGGCATACTGATGATTGATTGAGCGAGCAAAGGATAGTAAAGTGAATCTTAAACATAAATTTAGAATAAGGTAAAACCTCAATGATTTACAGTGAAATGCAAGTGAATAGGAAGAAATGCATCATCAGTTGCTTATCTATGGTTTAAGAATTTAATGGGTGGAATTCAATGGATGATAATTCTGATGTGAAATATTTCAATGATGGCTCTGAAGCTCTATTTGATAAGATTAAAAGTTTTCAAGTCACTAGGCTCCTGTAGACTAATCACATAACTTCACAGATAGTTTTAACCAATACAGAATTGTTCCTCATGAAATTTTTTTCTCCAGAAAAAAAAAATAAAAGAAATATTTTAAGATATAAACCATCTAAACTCAGCTAAAAGTGTAAGACTAAAAGTTAGAAATTTGTATAAATTTACTCCAGTATTGCTTATTGACTTGTAAAAACTGATTTTTTCCTTCCACCTTCAAATACTTTGTTTACTCTGCTGTTTAGTTATCCTGTTCTTTGTTGTCTACTATCTGTTGCAATTCCCCTCCCTGTTACAATTCACTATATTCATACAGCTCATGAGATCTCTTGTTTCTTCTTGACATTTCCCAGTTCAAGCCTTGTTACTCTAATACAAAATAATATTGCAGAGTTAATAATGAATATTGCCATTTATGTCAAATGAATTTGAGACTGATGCAAGGCTTCTAATTTTTAATGGTCTGTTGGTCATTTCTCAAATGAGGATATGCTCTCACAGAATTAATAAAAAAGCCACCCACTATCATAGTGTAAACAGTATTTTATCACTATTTTTTTGGCAAAGCTTTTCTTACAAAACTGTTCTCATTGTGATCATCTGTCCTTATTTAAGTGAAACCAGTTTCTTTTTCTGATTTAGATTCCAGGCTTCCTAATATCTCTTTTTTTTTTTTTTTTTGGTGACATCAGAAATAGAGCCTATTTTTTCATGAAGATTTTAAAATATTTCCTGATTTTAAGGTGTTTTAATGCTTTTGTAGAAATGTTTGCAAAAATTAATATCAAGAAAATCTTCAAAGCTTCCTAAATTTTATTTCTATATAAAAGACCAGGTAATTTGAGAAGAAAATAGCACTCTTTGGCAAAGTTTGGGTAGAAATTAACAAAAACTAGAAGGGAGAAATATTTCATTAATAGTGACAAAAACAGTGAGACCAATACAAATTATATCAGTGAGTCACATATGAGATTTCAGATGATCAGTGAAAGGTAAATTAGGCTACAGGAGGAGGGGAAAGTTTGCTAAGGAAAGAAGTTCTCTCCAAAAATAAGAGAAGCAGTGATCAATATAAATTTTGTGCAGCATGCTTCAGTCAGGCACCTAGGAGGCTTCTGTATGCACAGTTGGACATTGATCCAACTTTCTCAAGATTCTGTAGTCCTCAGCTTTATCATTAGTGCTCTGTGATCAATGTCTGATGATATATAGTGAGATAAATTTTTTTTAATCAAAATTCTCCTCATTTATATGTTATCTTATGCAGTTGCTACTGGCTCTCTAATTTATTAATAAATTCATAGCTAGCTTAATTTATTAATAAATATTGGCTCTAAAGTCACGAATGCCATATTGTAGAGCTAGGTTGTTGTAGCTGGATATCCCAACTCTTCCTTCCCTGATGCAGACAGAAAACAAAGTATTTCTTTTGAAATTGTGCTTATTTTTCCACAAAACTTCCAACCAAATGTACATTTGCTAAGACCTTTGGCCAACTCTTTCAATGTTTAATCCACATCTGCCATCCGACTGCTTTAAGCACAACTGACAAAATATCTTTTACATTTCTTTTACACTATTTTTACACTACTCTTGAAATTCCTGACAAAATCTGTGTCAAAATGCCCTGATAACAATGCCTAGTGTAGGGGTGGGTACAGTATCTGTGATGGGACACCCAGACTGAGAGGGAACAGGACATCCAAAGTGACAGGAACACACTAAACTGATTATGTTAACGAGCAGGATGAAAATAAGCCAATGAGAGAGTATTCAGGGAATTTTAGTGACTTTGGAAAGAAATGAAGGCATCACGAGCCAATGCCACAGGAACATTAAAGCCTGGAGGGGGGTGTTGGCAGAGACTTTGGAGTGGGAGGAGGAGCAGTGATGGTTAGCATGGCCAAGCGTTGTCCCACAGCATCCCCAGTCCTGCCTGTGGCCTGTGGGGCAGAGACAGCCCTCACCCAGCCAAGGACAGCACAGAGGTGGTGACATGGGGGTGGCATGGGGGAACCCCTCCTTGGGGTGTATATGGGGCACCCGCCCGCAGTGCTGCCCCAGGGGGTGCTGGCAGCAGCGAGGGTTCTGGCACAGCTGGAGCAGGGACACCTCCCCGTGAGGCTCTGTGGCTTGTGCTGCATAACTGACACTGAAATACAGTTCACTGGTGACTGGTTATCTATGTATGATTAGCAAATCAACAAACTGCTCCCATCCTGATTTACTGGTAGGAGGTGAACCGAGCACTTCCCATGCAGCGGTCCCATACATCTGACTTTACATCATTGTTTCCTGCTCTGAAAGCAATGCACCCCACTCCATAGCCCACATGGTAGGTTCCCAGAGGTAACACTTTTTGTTTAGTTTTATTGAGCACATCTGGTTGCATTCTAACCATTTCAGAAAATGATCTAGAATACTTTATCTCAGTTCCTTGTTCTCATTACTTACTGTCATGAAGTTTTTTTTCTACATTTTTATTTTTACCAGAAGGATTTTATAAGCTAAAAATACTTGCTAGCACTAGCCCAAGAACTTTTCATATTATTAATCCTTTCTCTTTTACATATTAGCTTTTAAAATTGTATGTTGAGCTCTGTCAACAAGACAGTTTTCAAGTAATTTAGTTTTTATCCTGCTGTTAGTGTATAATGCAATATTGAAAATGTCATAAAGTAATAAGTCAAGTACTGACTGAAAACCATTGGAATGTACTGTCTTCCAAATATACTAAGTCAGTTCTTTTGGAAACCAGATTTGTATTGCTCTCAATTAAGACCACAAATTATTTCTGACAAGACCCTTGTCTTTGGACAAAATTGGCTTATTCAAATTCCAGGATTTATCTTTATCTGTGTGTATCTATGAATCTATTTAAATTTCTTTATTTTAGATCTTCTACAAGTTAAACTAACTGATTTGCAATTCACAGGATTATTCATTTTATTCTGTTTAAATCTTGGAACTACATCTGTAGTTATCCAATCACTTGGAATTTCTTCAGTTTCCCATACAGGGTTCTGAAAGCTCCCAGCTGGTTTTCTTGGGGCTCTTGGGTGTCAGTTATCTGGGCCTGTTGATTTGCAAATGTATAATTTCAACAGATGTTCCTTTACATCTTTCCTTGCTACACATGGCAAACTTGCTGTTACAGCAGCAACAGCATCTGGGATACATACAACCTCATGCCTCTTTCCACATACAGTGTTAAATATCTGTTAGACATTTTTGCACTGTGGTTTTTTTTGTTTGTTTGTTTGTTTGTTTGTTTGTTTTGTTTTGTTTTGTTTTGTTTTCTGCCAGAGATATCTAGGTGGACATGTACCTGTACTCCAATCCTCTCAATATTAGCTTTCATTCTCTTTCAACAGGCTTTCAAAGTCTCCTTTTAACTACACTGGCCTCTTACCCAGAATAACCATTTTTCCTGTCCTCTGAATTGTGGTTTATGGGTTACCCCATGGGACATGCATGAACCGTTCCTGCCTTTTTTTAAAACGCTCCTCATTAAACACATGTGCTTTGTCAGTTATCAACAGTTGCTTCACAACTGCTAAAAGTGACCACTTCAGGTTTCAGGAATGCTGATAATGGGTTAGTGCTGTGTTCTGTTCTCATAACTGAAATCCAACTAAATTAAGAACACTGCCATCTTTTTTAGGTAAGTCATTGCTGAATTTCATCCAGAAGTAATAATGCTCAGGTATCGAGTTACCTCATGCTACCTGCTCTTGGCTCCTTGACATGTCCAGCAAAGACCCCTTGACTTAAAGTCACTCTTGACAGCCCTGGTGTTCCTGCTATTGCATCTCAGCTATGGATAAGGAGCAGTTTTCACTGAGCATGAAAGTTTAAGACTGCAACAGAAAGGTACTCTCCTTCATTTTGTTAACCAGAACTTCTTTCCATAAACTTTCACAGTACAGTATTTGGATCCTTCTGTGGATGAAATGCTTTTTTATGTGAATTATTTCTTCCTCTCACTCATCCTCTCTTGATTGTTCTATTTTTCTAGAGGCAAATTACAGGATTAGTTGCAACATTCATGCAATAAGATTGCCCTTGCCACTTTGCAGCACGACCTGCTCTGTAGCTCTTCTCACACATGAGCATCTCCATACCACTCACCATGGACACAGCCCAGACTGCCAGTGCTGTTGTATGGACATTAAATAATGATGTCTTCCTTCTATGCTTAGGCTATGATGAGGTCACAAATTTTGTGTACGTATCTTAGTGTGTATGTCCTATAAGGACAATGTTATTATTATTCTTCTCTATTCAGATGGCTGTAAAATCTTTCTGGCTAATCTTTGCTGCAAAGAAAAGAAACACCTCATTCATACAGTGTCCTCTTATGGCAAATGATACCACCCTACCCAAGTTAAATTTTTTTCTCTCCACTCACATAAAACAAGTTTTTATTTGTAGTAGATATGGCCTTTTATTTCCTCAGATTCTTGCCCAGTTTCTTGTCCAGGAGTTAACACAGGTAATTTTCAAATTTGGGTGATGACTCTAGTAAGATGTTGAATTTATGATTAAAAAAGCTTACCACAGATAGCTTCTAAAATATCAGGCTTCTATGATCTCACTTTGCCTGTGTATGTAAGTAAAGACACTCTAAAGCAACAAAACAGTTTTAAGTGTAGAACTTGGCTAAGTCTGTTAGTTCATTCCAGGACAGGAACCTCTGCATCTCAGCAGGTTCAATGGACGTATAGGCAAAAAACTGCTTTTTATAACTCCTCACTCATTAAACTCATTGTGAGCATTAGTAGTGCTTCTCATTGCATGACAAATATGAAGAAAATTATGGTAAAAGTTTGTCTCTTTACAGCCAGGAGTTCACTGTAAGTATGCACACATGAAGATCATGAAGACCATGAACTAAATCTACATTCAGGTATGTAACCACACACAATATGGTTAGTAGAAATGCAAACTCTTTTTATTTGTTTTTTCTTTGTTTTTGTTTTGGCTTCCAACTGAAGCAAAATTTGATTTCGGGTGTAATGCGGAGTGAAAAAAATTTTAAAAATAATTTTTCAGAAATATGTTATTAATTATAATAGTATCCTGAAACTCACATAATGGCCTTAGTATGTCATCTTCACTTTTCAGAATGGGAAGTTTGACATAATCATAGACATCCCTAGTTACACATAGTTTTCTGTTTTTATGAGCACCTGAAAATTAGTAATGATTATTGAAAAGAAAACATTTTATTTAATTTCTGCATGAAATACCTATGGATTTTTCCCCTTGTTTTTCCGTATTGAACTACAAATTTTATTCTCAAAAGAACTGAAAATTAACTTAAAAATGAATAGGAGAAGTACTACTTAGAGAATGAATAGAAGATTCTACTTTAACACCTGAATATTAATTTAAATGGGTCAGAACATAACATTCAAAATAAATTACTGTCTAGCAACAATGCATGAGATATCCCCACTGTGAGGTATTTACTGTGGTTTGAATAGCTTTACAGTTACTGACACTGAAGGTGATACTCACATATTGCATCTAACACAAACTAGATCTTTTGGCAGAATAGTTCCCATAATCTAAAGACAAAATAGGAGAGAGAGAAGATATATAATGGACAAAGGGAAGAGAGAACATTGCAACCTTTAGACAGGAAGACGTTATTTATATACGCTGACAAGGATTGCTCTGCCACTGAGGACTGGAAAGGCAACACAGCTACAGGAATGAATGATAGACTCTGGAGCTAATCTTGGACCTGCCAGACCTCTGTGCCTGGCAACAAATCTGGGGGGAGAGAAACACTACCCATGGTAAAGGTGATTAGTGCTGGCACAGCTTGAATAAGCTGAACATGACTGTGGGACCAGCTGGAGTACAGCATGGTGAACTGGCTGAGGTACTGACAAAGCTGGACTCCATTGCCACAGACCCACAGCAAGGAAAGCACTTTCCAACACGGGTGAATCATCCTCAAAGAAGGAGAAATCAGGGACTGTAGACCAATCAGCTTAGCCCTGTAAAAAGTTGTGGAGAAAGTCCTCCAGGAAGCTATGTCCAGGCACTGAAATCCCAATAGAACAGATGGTTTAATCTTGAGGAACTTTGTTCACAGATCCATATATAAATTTAAAAATATATCCCCTATTCCTTCTTTAGTTCCATGCCCTATTTATGTTTTCATTGTCTGGTTTGTGGCAAACAGATAGGTATGTTATGTTGGAGTATGTCTATTTGTCTACAGGGTAAATCTCAACAGAAGTATTGTGGATGATTCAACTTGTCTCATCTTCTCTTCACGTTTTCCCAACATCAGACCCCAATCTTAAACTATTCCATGTTAATCACAGTCATCTTGAACTTTCCTGTTACTGATAATGAAACACTGAAGTTGAAGGTTCTGTTTACAAGAACATGTTTACTTAGATACTGTATTTATTGTTGGGAAAATGACTCTATTGGCCTGAGGACAGCATAGATACTTCATGGCTGGGGAAATGCCAACTGTACAATAGATGATTTTTCTCTTGGAAAGAATAAATGCACACTATTCCATTCCAACTTTATTTGTTTCATTTCTGTCTTCAGCTTTGGCAGTTGGGTCCTTTTATAAAATGGGTCAACTCCTTAAACATTTGTATTTGGTAAAATGTTAGTATGATTAATAGTTGGAATGGGTTCAGATTGCTCATTTAACTGTCATTGTTACTTTTGTTTATTTGATTAATTATTTTTATTTACTTATTTTTTGTTTATTTGCTGTTGCAGAGAACTTCTATTTCATTGATTATATACTTTGGTTTGGGCACACACAAAGTTATAAACTAGCAAAAGTAGCATTTCACTCTAAAAGTTATAACAATTTTATAAAAGATCAGTGAATTTTCTATTTCCAATAGAGTATTAGAGTAGAGCTTTAGAAAAAAATGATGTTTTTGTTCATGTATGAGTTTAAAACTTGTTTTAACTTCATCTATACCTGGTCACGTTCTTCTGTGGGTTGCCTTCTTTACTCTCTTGACTACACTTAAAATTTGACTTTGTGTGGTCAATCATTGTCTTTGCTGAGAAGTCATTTCTTATTTCCTGAGACACTGGTATTGGACATCATCTTAGATATTTGAACTGACAAACCCTTGGCTTAACACTTGGTTCAGCAAAGAACCTGAAACTATGATTAGCTATAATAAAGCCAGGCTTCCAGCACAGGCAAAAAGACTGACAAACCCATTTTGATGCTGCTCAGTGTCACTGTCTTCCCACATGTGCCAGTATAAATGTCACCAGCCCCACAGGTGTAACCCACAAGGATAAAGTCAGGCATCAGAGTGTAAGACCCCTCTTGTGACTGCCTCCTACCTTGATGGGATAACCTCTCTTGACTACTATTGGCACCAGTGACCAGCATTGATTTTCATGGGACTGATCATATCCTTTTAAGAAGCATGTCCTTCCACACTTCTCTTGAGTCTGTAACCAAGAAGGGAGGGCTGTGCTTGGCTCGGGAGGGAATCTGTGCTTTTCCCCTCTGTTAGGTGCTCTGAGATGTCCACATGCCAGGAGTGTTCAGGCATTTGGAGGGAACCTTGGAGAAGAAAGAAAACAGGTAATGCTGATTTGTAGTCAGTCATGAACGCTTTAGTTGCAATTTGTTATGCACTTTTTTAAAGTCAGATGATGATTTTGGTTTGGTAAATTTGGTGAAGATTTATAGCAGTGCACAGAAACTACTTGTAGAAACTTCAGTAGGTGTGTGAGACCAGTATGCTTGATTTACTAGCAAACAGTGCTGTTATGGCTACTTCACAACCCCTTTGCAGCCATTATCATCTCCTAAACAACTTCTGTTACCACCCCATACTGGACACCAGCACTGCTGCTAGAAGACAGACTGCAATTTATAAGCATGCAAATTTCCTAATGCAAAATTCAGCTGAACATCGTACGCCTTGTGGATCAAATCCTTCTTGAGAAAAGATTACCACCATTACATCAGCATGGAAGCAGCATAAGCATACACATCTGAAACTGCAAACTACAGCTCAGAAGTTATTTTTAGTCTTGAAAGGGGCTGTTGTACCTATTCCGAGAATCAGTGTCTGTATAATCCTGTCAAATTCCTTGGAATGAAATCCCCAGCATACACTTTTCACCTGAAGATCTCTTCCTTGCCTTGCCTTGCCTCAATTTTGTCTTGTCTTGTCTTGTCTTCCTTTTTCTTGTAACCAATTCCCCTTCTAATGAAGACACATTTGGATTTATCAAAGAAAAGGAGCTAACAGTCTTTTGCACACCATCACTGAGCTCAGTCTTCTGCATGTTCTGTCCTTTTTCTTGCCCTCTGTCTCTTGTCTATTCAGCAGTTAAAGCCTCTTGGACAAGGAACTGAGCTTGTACTGAACAAAGATATTTTTCAGTGAGCTCCTGTGGCTTACTGTAAGACCTATAATACCAAATAGTTTAATGTGGCAACAGTTCAGTAAGGACAAGGAAAAAAAAAGGCATTTAGGTCACATTCCTAGTTTCTGAGAAAATACGGAGGGGCAGAAGAAGGAAAGGAAATAGACTTATGTCTGGAAAAAGCTAACATACACAGCTTAGTCCCCTAGCATGAAAAAAGAACTGTGTCACAGACATAGCTGAGGTTAAGAATAGACATGTTACATCATCTTTTGCACAATGCAGTAGTGGGAAAAAGGAGGAAATGAGGGCTTAGGAGAGGAATAAATAAATTACAGCCAGATTTTATAGAAAAAGGCTAGACTGGATGCTCCTTAGGAAAAATCTGGATTGTGGTCTGTGTTAGTAACAGGTAAGGAAAGAATGGAAAAAACTGCTCTAACACAAAGAAAAGAATAGTTGATGGCATAAAAGAAATGGACAGAATCTGAGAACATTCGGGGGTTTTTTCTTTTCCTTTTGTTAAGAGATCCTGTAGTTGCTTCTGGCATGTTAGTGATTGTGGCAAGCTGAGTGGCACCATTTAAAAGCCAGGGTGTCCCTAAGCCCAATGGAGAAAATGTGTATATTAGGGGCTCCTAATAAACATAGCCCGCACACCAGCTGAATGCTGTACTTATTTTTGGGGACTAAATAACTGGTTCAGAAACTCTTTCTTTATTTCTTACTATTTATGTATGGCTTTCACCATAAATAATCAAGAAAGGGATACTTTACCTGTTAAACCATAGGAGCTGAGCTGCATGGCCTGTCACCTTCTGAATCTTCAGGCAGTGCTTTGTGGAAAGACCTGGTCTGTGCTTCCATTTCTAGCCAGGAGCAGAGAAATGGAGGGAAGGAGAAAAAAGGTGTGCTTGGTGTTTCTTAGTTCATCTAGAAAAAAACAATTTCCCAGCTCTGAAAACATAGACTGAAAGTCTGAAAGCAATTTAAATAATGTGGGCAAATATCTGGAAAAACAAACAATGTGCATATGGTTACTGGGGAAAATTGCTGGATACTAACTGATTGAGTTAGAAAGAGGTGTCATACAAAGACTGTAAAACTGCAGCCTAGGGATTAAAGCAAACTGGGGATGGTAAAATATGCCTACTGAAAACAACAATTAGTTTAATTCTGGAGCACTGCATTAATATGTGGGACAGGATGGGGCCCAATTCTTGGAAGCACTCTTTCTGCTCTGCTCACTAGGAAGATGGAAACATATTCTGCAACATCCTGGGATTTAATAGGTCTTATTACTCTGCATTATTGCCAATTAAAATTATCTCTGAATATTTATTCAAAACCCTTCAGCATGCTGATATAGATTAGCTTCAAGCAAGCAAACAAGCAGATTCAGGAAAGATACATGTGTGTAAAGGACCATAATTCCTAATTCCAGTCTCACTTGAAGGCTGAGTGTCTAGGACAGTGTGTGTCCCAGCAAACAGGTCAAAGGTCTGTTTCTAATCAGTTTGCATTTACAGCCACACATAAATCCAAAGCCATAAGCCACAGACAGTATAAGATGTGGTCACCTTGTAAAAGGGTCCATGTTGTTTCTAACCTTCTTTAAGGAAGCAACTCTTACATTATAACAGGCATCACAAATGTCTGGGATCTAATGGGACCTGAAAGGGACACTATGAATCAGAAAATCTTTCTGCCTCAACCACAACAACATTTTTCAGAGCAACACTGTCCATGTGCTGACCTCCAGAAGGGCAGGTGACAGATTCCTTCCATTGCTTTCATCTTCACAGTGGCTTTTTGACCCTGCTGGCTTCCTCTCACAAACTTCCTTGTCGCAAAGCTTTTAGGTGAATTTGGGTGAATTGTTGGTAATGGGGACTAGAGAGATGACACTGCATACATACATGGCAGGAATAAATTAAGGATGATTGAGTAAAATTGACTTTGGCATTTAAAAAATTTTGATGTTCAAATTTGCAACTATAGTACTTCCTTTTGAAAAATGCTTTTCCTGCTGTATAAAATAAAGTGTGGTTTTATGCAAAGGTAAGATTAAAAAAACTGTCTTCAAATCATTGCACAATCAATGTGACAAAGTTAGTTACAGGAACAGACAGTGGAAATTTGTGTACTTGGATCAATTTTTTCAGAATAAAGTAATTATGTGTTAGGTTTGGTTTCTTTTGGGTTTTTTTTGTTTGAGGTTTTTTTTTTTTTTTTTGTCAATTAAGAGGAAATAGTTTTATAAGTATGCTTCCTGTAACAATTTCAGATGATCATTTCCTGATTCCAGATAGGTTACTTTTTCTCAGTCCTCCAAAGTAAACCAGTTAAAAAAGCCTCCTGAACTGTAGGGGAGTAAGCTGTCAGAAATACAGGTCTAAATATAGGTAAAACCTGCTTTAGTTGCTATTTTAATATGAAAAGATACTGTCTCAGACTACACAGAAAATAAAAATAAATTTGAAACAGACACCTAGAAGTCACACACTTTACAGGAGTCCTGCCTGGAATGACCTATCCAAGTCAAGGTCACTATGGCTGAACTCTGAGACTGTTTGGGAGTAAGTAACCATTCTGAAGAGAATGGGAATATCCATAGAATCAGAATGGTTTGGGTTGGAAAGGACCTTAAGGATCATCTAGTTCCAACCTGCCATGGGCAGGAACACCTTCCACTAGACCACACTGCTCAAAGCCTTCCTTGTTTCCATTATTACCATGGTTTTACAGAGTTTAAAGCCTTTCTGCAGTATTAAATGTCATTTCCCAAGCAAATTCATTGTGGTGTTATAATTGCAGTAAATCCTCTTAAAAAAGAATTCTCTTAGTTTTCACTTTGCATTTGGCAAATGCAATAAAAGAGATAGCATCATTGGGCCTGTAGTCACCAGGCAGTCCCACAGAAAGTTGTCTTGCCAGCAGAGCACCTCAGAGCAGCTCCGACCTCCTCAGCACTGGAAACAAGATTTAAATTTAATTTAAATTCTCCCACCGTGTTTCAGCTGAGACCCTCCTGCTTAGTGGATGGTGAAGAAGGGTAAAAGATAGTCAAGTGTGAAGGGAAACAGATGCTGTTGCTATTCCAAGACTGCTATATACACTCCAGCCTGCCTACTGGCAGCTGCTGCTGCTGCAGCCAGCAGCCTTGCCAGGCTTCCAGCACAGGCAAAAAGACTGACAAACCCATTTTGATGCTGCTCAGTGTCACTGTCTTCCCACATGTGCCAGTATAAATGTCACCAGCCCCACAGGTGTAACCCACAAGGATAAAGTCAGGCATCAGAGTGTAAGACCCCTCTTGTGACTGCCTCCTACCTTGATGGGATAACCTCTCTTGACTACTATTGGCACCAGTGATCTTGGCCAATTGACCTTAATCCCCTCATCAGCACACCCTTCCAAAACTTCAACAAACCTTCACTTTAAACAGAGGGCTGAATTAGAGCTTACTGGTCCTTGATTGCTCTCTATGGTAGAAAGTCCATGACCTCACTAGGGTAGGGAAGTGAGAAGGACAGGGAAATAGCATTGTGGAAGCATGTGTTGCCTCAGGAAAGACCTGAGACATTCTAGCAGTTTTCTGGAACTGAAATCTCTGCTGTTTCTACCTAACTTAGCTGGGAATCTTGTCCGGAATTTTAAATGGCAATTTTTTCAAACTGCATACAAACATTATCTCCTTTTTTAACACCGTTCTTGAGTTACTCTGCTTGTTTATGCTTATTTTGATTATCTGAATGGAGTATTTTAACACTGGGAGGCTAAAGGCAACTAATACCATACCAGTGGTATGTGATCTAGTTAGTGTTCAGTGCAAAAACAGGTATTTGTTTACTTGCAGTTTTGTGCTGGATTTTGAAATTGTATTCCTTTCTGGAAAGGTATGAGCACATATAGGGAGGAGTGGGAGTGGGAATGATGAGGAGCTATGTGAAAAACCAGTATTGACCTGATTTTCATGCTGGCACTTTGCCTTTCAGCCTGGAAGCCTTCTGGAAGGTATTTTGCCTTCCTGTCTGGATTTTAGACACCTAGTAGAAAATAATCTCCTTCTTGGCATTAATCCTGGACATTTTGGGAGTATATTTAAATTTATGATTCAAATTTTAAAACTACTTCCTAAAACATTTGATAAACTAGTTCACAACACGCTTGTTATTGCATCAGACTGTAAGTCACATATAATTCAACTAGTTTAACCTTATTTCATTTATCAGTTTCTTTATGTCTGTGGTGGCTGCAGCGGATTCACTGAGCTTTTGTCTTTTTAACCTTTCCCATCTCCTGCTCACCTACTCGCCTCATTGTTGATTTTCTTCCCTTTCACAGTTACTTCACCAGCATCTTGCTTCACCAATCCCTCCCTCCCTTTCTGAAGCTCCATTACACCACACTTCCATGTTAGCTGTTCTGCACCAGGAGGTGCTGATTTATTATCACCTCAGTGTGAAAGGTGTTCAGATTCTGTGAAGCTTCATTTAAAATGCTATTTGTTAGAGATAATACAATGAAGAAATCTTACTTCCTTGTAGATGCTGGGAGCCCAAGTCGTAAAACGTTGACCAAGCCCCCAGTGAACTAATAGTCTTTAAGCATTTGCACATTTACTTTCATTTCAGAACACTAGTTCTCCTCCTAAACATCATTTGGAGACAGACAGAGTACTGCCCAGCACACTGATCTCTTTGTTAAACCGAGGATCTTTGTCACCATGACACTTGTGTGTATTTCACTGGAGAATTGTCCTGCTTTAATGTGAGCAGAGAAGACACTGTTTCTAGAATACATTGTGGAAAATTATTGAAGTTCCTCAGGTTGAGAAGAAGCTAATATGTCTTATTTGAAGTGCTTTATTTAGCTTAATAATGGAGCAGAAAGCAAGTGTTGGTTGTGATCAGAACTAACTTTTCAGGCTTCCTAGAACTCTGTTAGAGAGATAACTAAACTTGGACTGCAAAGATACACACTCATTTATTCCCTAAAACAAAGCTTTCCTGAAGATGAGCAAGACAAGAGGTTTAACCTGGGACGTAGTCATCTGACCATGATAAAAAATATTACCTGGCCTGAGAGGCAAGAAGTACCATAAAATAGACATCAGGATTCCTTTTTGGGGCATAGCTGAGCATTTAGTGCCTAAATCAAAGTGCTAGTTTTGACTTTTATTTATTAAAAAAGGTAATTGCAGAATTATGTCTTCAGTGTTACTGAAGATTAAAATTCTGTTGCACACAGACCTAATGTCCTCTTTCTACAAACTGTATTCCCTTTCCTAAGTTTGTCATTGGTGTTCTTGGAGTACTTCTATTTTAAATACTTTGGTTTGCCCAGTAGTAGTGGCTTCCAAGACATAAACCAGTGGAAAAAAATGTCAATAAACAATGCATAATAAAAATTATAACTGATGGATCTGTGGTATTCTTAAAGAACAGATGCCCTTCTTGCAATTCCATAAACCCTTCTCCTAGAAGATCTGAATTCCAGAGCCACCTCTGCTGCTTATTTACTTGGTGAAATTTCTTGTTTTCTTCTGTGTTTGACTATTGCTTCTTGTCCACATCTCAACTCCTTTGTTTAGCACAGCAAATGAAAATAGCACTATCAATTAGTCATTGTTTCCTCCTTCTCATCATTGGAATGTCATGTTATTAAAATAATACACCAAGCCATGTTTCGCCTCCTGTTATTTGCATATTTTTGTCACATTCCTTTGTCTCTTAAAGAAAACATGTTGATTTTCTGATGGGAATGCCATGCACAGTCTGCTGGTGTGGTTTAGAGGTTAAGAGACAACAGATTCAAAGGAGGTTAAACAAATATTTTCACATCACCATGTAATTTTCTCAGGTCATTCCTAAAAGAAGTTTGTTCTATTATTTGAAATCAATTTTTCTTACTTCAGTAAAATGAATTAGTTTTTACTTTCTTTTCTTAATGAGTATAAGAAAGAACAGATAGATTAATTTACCCTTCATATAAGAACTGAATAAATCTCGAATCATTCTGAAGATATGTAGGTACTTATTAAAAAGGATATATTTCATGGTCAGTGCTATTGGAATTTCAAGTTTCATTTTGTATTCTACTTGAACAGAAAAAAATGTTGTCTTCTAAAAAGATCTTATGAGATAGATCTGTGGGCTTTTTCTGGTATCCAATTTAAAGCAATCCCATTCTCTGCATTGGCAATAACCTATTGATACTTTAAGATGGAAAAAGAGGTTTCTTGGCAACCTTATTGAATATTGTGCTTTTTATTAGTACAAAGTGTCTTCAGTTTTGTCTGGTTTCACATGGAACAGGAAGTTGTTCATTTAGGTGGACAGATCTAGCTGACACTGGGGTATCTTTGTGGTGGTACTGTCTGCATTTGGAAAAAATTACAAACCTGCCTTTCACCCCATTTTTATTGATTGTGAAAACCATGTTGTTTTTTAACACCATCCTTAACAGGAAAGACTTGTGCAGGAAAAAAAGACATTATAGGAAGTGGACCAGTTATTCCCCATCAGTCTATGGGTCTTGTTGAAAAGTGTGGTTGAAAGTGGTGCTTTGTTCCACTGTCTACTCCTGATAATATGTCTCCACAACTGCTCTGCTCCTCTGATATGACTGTTTCCAGGAAAGTGTTTTGAATCCCATATGATTTCTGTATTTTCTTTTAAGATACAACACAATTAAGAGAGAACATCTCTTGGGAGCACATGCCATATTTTCTGATGCTTTATCCAGTGCTGAAATTTTCTTTTTATTTTCCAACTTGTGAAATATTAGAAATATTGCTGTCAGAATGAATAGGAAATGTTTTTGTCACCACATTTCTCCAACTGAAATTTTATCGTTCTGAGGACAAGAAACATTTGCTGTTTGCAAATTGGGGTGCTCCTCCTTCAATACCTATTATATATCGCATGCTGAGAAGCTGTGACCACCAATACACCAGAAGAAAGAGAGGAAGAAACAAATATGAGAAGGAATTTCAGAGTTTTATCAGCCTCTGAAAGAGACCAGAGATATTTATGGTTTATGTAATTTTGAAGGTAAAAAAAATGAAACTCAAAGTTTATTCTGTTAATAATGATACCATTTGTTTTTATATGGGGATAGTCACTGGTGTTGTACATATAAGAAGAAAAGTTATGGTTTTGCTTACAAAAGCTGTCAAGGGGAGAACTTTGAGAAACGAAGTATTTTCTTTGAAGTACATGTTTCACACCAATGTTGCTGATGTGAAACACAAACATTTATGTTATGAATCACAGAAATATCACTGTAATATATTAGGAAAATAAAGCCTTCCACAGAAAGCGTGCTTTATTAAATAATTACAGTATTAGAAGTTTACCTGTTATATGTAGCTTTCTTGTTTTCTGAGTGACAAAACTCAATGTTTAATACTTACTCATATAAGTATGGGGGAATTTTACTGAGTTCCTTTATAATGTTTACTGCACCAGAAAACCTACTAAGCTCCCAAAGGGCCACATTCTTCTTGTGGAGCTCATTTGGAACCAAGTGTCACAAAATCCTGAGAAAAGAGAGAATTTGAAAGTAATAGCTGGTACATAAAGCCTACTGGCATCTTGATGGATTTTTGCCCTGGCTTAATGAGACAAAAGTGAGGAACACCTTTGTTTTGGAGATAGCAGGTGTGACTGCTCAGAGTTATTATTTAATGTGACAGGGTGTGTAATAAGAACCAGATAGGACACACAATGAGAAGGCAAGAGTGTCATAAAATCATACTTCTTTGAGCCTGGCTATATTTACCCATCTCTTTTTTAATGTTTTTGGCTGTTTCATCTGAGCTGGTGCTAGGCTTTGTCTCAGCCAAGAGATTCAGTAATCTCAGGTATTTACAAATTTCATTTGCATAAAAATCCAATAAACAGAAAGAATACTGGCAAAAATTTAAAAGGAGAAGGACAAGCAGACAAGCAAGCCCTGCTAGAAAAATGAAGGAACTTGCTCAAAGCAGGCAGCAAAATAACACAAAGCCTGATTTCAGAACACAACTGCCCCAAAGAGAAGC
Organism: Promerops cafer; assembly: GCA_013398275.1. NCBI lineage: Eukaryota > Metazoa > Chordata > Aves > Passeriformes > Nectariniidae > Promerops > Promerops cafer. Next base: position 2,553,234 of record VZSE01013056.1, on the reverse strand, counting down.
AATGGAAATTCCGGAGCACAATAACTTTGCAGATATTTGATTAATCAAGGCATAAAGAAACTCAGGTTAAGTCCATGGCAGCAATTTTATTGTTTACTTGAAGGGCTAAATTTGCCATAAAGACAAGAACAATCTCATGTGGACTAAGGTATGGGAAACACCAGGGGCACAACTGCAGAAATAGCTCTGTCTGATCACTCTCAGCAGGATCTGCTTTCCACCATCTTTCATGCAGTACAAACAAATTTCTGGTGAGAGCAGTGTGCAGGGGTAAAAACACTATTAACAAAATCTGTACAATAGATCTTGTGAAGGCATTATCCCCACTTCATTATCTTTTCAGGTTAACCACTTCTGTAGTGTTAAAAAGTAACTACATAGATATATCAGAAGTCTAGGGTGATTTTGAGGAGACAAAATTGTGCTTAGACAAGCAAGTGTGGTAAATTATATGTGTGACAGAAATAATAATATTATTCTTTTCCTCCTAAATGCTTATAGCCATGTATTTTTTTACTGGTACACTGTTGAATTCCTCAACAAACTAGCCTGAAATCCCCCAACACTGGGCTGTATATAGGACAAAGTCAGTTATCTCAAATGCTTCCTCTCATCCAGGTGGTACCAGAAGACACAGACAGATATTTGGGCCAGAAACTTTCAAAACCCATAAAGGATCAGGAATTCTGTCTTACAATGAGCTTTATTGTGTCTCGTGGTTTAACCTCAGCTGTAAATTATTATATCAATGGATGGGTCTTAAATAAATGCTATCTTTAATGCAAAACAATCATCTGAATGCAAAAATTACTGGTGTTTCCATGAGATTCTCCCTCTGTAGAAGAATGTAAGCTAAAGAAGAGAGCATCTTGCATTCCTGAAGGATTACATGAGACCTTGCTAATTTGACAGAGCTGGAAGAATGGCTGCTGCATGTTTAGAAAGGACAGAATGGGATTTTGTCAGAGGCAGCCCTTCCTATTCTTTACATGACCGTTTGATACTTTGTCCTGTTATATATTCTTCATTAAAGTGTGTCTTGATGCAGGTTTTATCATAACAACCTTTTCAGAACTATAAGATATGGTGTTCAGCGACCACAACTGAGCTCTTAAGTGGGAGGTAAAAAACTTTGGAAAAAGGAAACAAAATGGGTCTTTTTATCATGCTAGTCACAGTATGTCTGCAATAGCCTGAGTTTTCAGTTCCTGTGCTCTTTGCTGTCCTAGCAACTGGAAAAAATATTTTTACTTGCAGTGTCCATGTTTGTGCTGGAAGACAAATGGGATGCAACAAATCAGAGCCAAAATAGCCATTTTAAAGAATAAAAATTTAAAGCAAAGTCACATTCTAATGTAAATTTTTTATATGGGACTGCATTTTACAAAAGTAGAGGCATCTCCTAAACCCTAGCAATTCCAGATTATGCTCTTTTTTAAGGCTAGTTGAAATAAGTGATGCTTATTTTATCCCTCTTGTTATGTATCCACTATATTCCTGTGCCTGCTGCAGTAGGAATAAAAGCTGAGAAAGCATGAGCAGAATTGTGGCCTTAGGCTGTCATTTCATCAGCCTTTGAAAGGGATTAGGTGGTCTAACCACCTGCAATAACGTAGAATAGGGAATCTCTCCAATGTTGTATTCTTTAAATACCATAAAGAAGACACTGGTGTTAATGTAATGAGTAATTCCTTTATTTCAGTGCACATGTAAAATTAGTACCTCGTCTTTAGTTTCCACCAATTTCTTCTTCAGACTTTGCTTGCAGAAGACTTCCTACAATCAAACTTCATATAGAATTGGGCAAATGGTTAAATATGCATGCAGTTAAAATGATACAAAACAGTTTTTATTTGAAAAAGTTGGGCAAAGAATAAAATACAAAGTTTGGAAATACTAAATCTCATTACCTCATTAAATGTGTTAATGAGTGATTCCAAATTGTGTTACATATCAAAATTAGGACTGTATGCAAGAGGGCATAACAAAATAGACTATAAGACATCTTTTTGAAAACACAAATAATGTGAAAAAACAGTACATCTAACTTTGAACTTCAGTGTTGTTTTTCTGTAAATGTAGTCCCTTATGCAGAAAACACAGTTAACATCTGGACATTTTTGTATGAAATTTTCATGTGTAACTATGTAAGTGTAATTATTTACCATGGAGTAAATGGCAATGAGTGATGTTGAAATAGACTAGAATTAGGCTGGAGCATGGGGTTGTCCATCTTGCACATTTTTAGTACTCCAATAATGTTCATTCCATGCATCCTGGATGTGAAGTTGACTCAGATCTGTGGTACAGTCTGCACCTGAGCAATACAGAAAAACACTAAATGATTCTTCTATTTCTTCAATAAGAAATCTGAAACTGGATATATGTTCTCAGACTAGCAGAAATAGTGCTAGGCAACTCCCATCCTCAACTAGGTTGTCACAAATAGCTTTATCCAAATATGGAAAATTAACTAAACCTCTTTTTCCTCAGAGACCAAATGGATGGCTGTACAAAACACTCTAATGTGCCAGAAGAGATAGATAACATGTTGTTGGCTGTGTCCTGGGTAAAATGAAACTGAAAATTAAGTGGAAATAGAAAAAAAATCCACATTTTTTTCTTTTACCTTTAGTTTGATTTGTGATCACTATAAAATTACTGTAATAGTTTTTCGTCTTTACAGTGTTCTTATGACAGATATAAGTAAAGCTTACCTTCATGGGGTTTTTTGTCACTTTATATCTGCTACTTCAGCTTAAAACATAGCATCATTGGTAGGATGAAAATTTTATAAATTGTCTTTGAGACAATATCAACAGAAAGAGAATTTTTTCTTAACATTTTTATGAAAATAAAACCCAAATAGTTCTTGATTTATATTTTAATTTTTGCTTCTCTGAATCTTCCTCTTAGAGGAGATAGGGATGGGAAAATTTTGTTTGGGAGTATGCTGTTTCTCTTTGTTGTCAGACATTGATATTAACAATAATAAACTCTTCAAAATTAAAGTTAAATAGAATTCTTATTCAAAAGGAGTGCTGCATACCATATCATCTTCCATGTTGTGCAGCATTTTGTTTCTGCTTACAGCACTGGCTGTGTGTTTCTTAAACCTGAGCCATCTCTTGTTCCTGTTTGCTTGAAAAATTTTATGAACCTGAGAAGAATTTAAAAATTTCAACAAACCTTTAATCTAAGTATTACAGTTTCTCTTTTGTGCCATATCATGTGTTTTGTTCCCTGTACTAGCCAAATATCCAACATATAATCATAAAATATCTGATTAACATGCAGTGATCTTAAAGTCATATTCTTGTCTGATTGACACCTATGGTGAAGCTTTACACTTTGAAAGTCAGGTACGGAACAAGATATTGGTAGTAAAGGGTTCAAATTAGACCTTAAAGAAATAACTCAGCAAGATTTTGTTCTTTTGGAGTCTTGCAAACTTGTGAAGAGTTGAGGGTTGAGGTTCATCTCATTAAACTTGAGCCATCTAAAAGCTAAGGCAGGCACTCTTAGGTGGATGCCGAGGCTCTGCCTGCTGTGAATGCAAAGACAAGCCTGCCCCAGGATAGCACAATGTGCAGAATCTTGAATTCTGCCTCACGACAGGGCATGTCCCCATTTGAAGATGACTGTGTCTATCCACTGAACAGGAATACCAAGCAACCAGTGTAAACAGAAGGCTTCACTTTAGGGAGGAAACAAGGATTTAGGCAAGTCCTTGGGCCCATCAGCTGCTCAGTATGCTGTTCTCTTCTGTAAGATCCTTGACTTGGCTACAGATTTTTGTACGTGCTCGTAAAGATTTCTAAACATGCAAGTGGTTATTTATACACTAAGAGGTACTTGCCACTTACTTTTATGAAGGATTTTGGGAAAAAAACTTTTTCCCATAGTTTGCATTTGTGTTTTTTTGCCAGGGATTGATTGTTTAGAATTAATTGATTTCAAGTGGGATTGTATTTCTAGGGTGGACCTCCTCCTCACCAGTTCCCACATGGTCTTGCTTAATCTCAGGGGAATTTACCTTCCCAGCAGCACACTAGGGGATGGGAATTCAGAAATTGTTTTCACTCTCTCCATCCTATTTAAGTCCAGAGAAGGACATTTTTATTTAGGAACTGGAATCGCCATGATCACTGAAGCCAAAGATATTTTTATTCAATAATTTAGTGAGAGAAAGATTGCTCTCTAAACCCACTGCTGTTAGCAGTAAGTAGAAAGATTTTATTATGTGTGTGTTGGCGTTAGGACTGTTACTGAAATAGGTTTTCAGATTCTCTACCTGAAATATAACATGAAGAATTCCACTTTCATGCAGTCGTGCACCAACAGCTATATTTAACAAATACTTTAAACTCTCAGATTTAAGCAATAATTCTGATTATGACTATCTTGATATAAACCAGGCTTGAAATATAACAGCAGGATTATCCAGGGAGAATGAGTGTTAGAAATGAAACCCCATGTTTAGTGAGGTGTTCCAACACAAGTGTGGAGGGCCTTTTGTGACTGAGATCCAACGTGTCACTTTTCACACATTTTTGGATAGGGTTGTGTGTACCAGGGAGGCATATGGAAGAAGCAGAATCCAGGCATTGGTTTTAGGCTAGCTTGTATGAAAAGCTGGATGTTATTGCATAAATGGGAGCTGTTGGTAATTCTCTGTTGAAATGCCATGTACCATACCTGTATCAATGGTGCAGATGATTTCTTTTCTGAATACCATCAAAAATATTCATTAGGTCATGTACAGTTTTCCTTTAAGGCAGTTAAAAGTGTCTTTGACTTATGGCTGTATGTAAACTAGACAGACAAATGCAGCCCATTAAACCAAACACTAACAACTGTTTTGGCAAAAATATAGTGTATTTTTGATGAACTTGAAAATTGTGGTTTTAATTTTTCCTCATAGATGTGATTGTGAGATCTTGATACAACTAAGCAGAAAAGGTGAAGTGCAGGGTGATTTATCAAAGTAATCTGATAAACAATGTCCATACAATTAATTTAGACACAGAGTTCTCATTGATTGAATATTATTAATAGTATGGCCAGTTTTTAGGGTCATCACAAGGAAACATGAATTAATCAAACCATAAAGCTTGTTCATTTTGTTACCTGGACTAACTTTTCCATCATGAGGTGGAAAAACTGTAAAACTGAAGGTGTTCAGTTTTCCTTCAAAATAAATCTAACACAGATTTTCAAAATGTTTAAAAAATGATGTGAAGAAGTATAATTCAATTTTCAGTTTCAAGTCAATTTTGACTGGCTTGACTGAAAAAAAGGTTTCTATAACAGTAACACAGCTTCCTAGTTTTTACTGATTTCAAACCACAAATAGTTAGAATGAACTTGAAAAATGTGCTTAAAGGGAAAAATTAATGGCAGTTTGTGTTCCCCCTCCTCCTTTACTAGATAAATCATATTATCAGTGAATGAAAAACACACAAGTTTGAAAGTTTTGCAGTGTTCTGTTCTACTTGCTTTTCAGTTCAGCATTACTCACAGGCCATCCTGCAAGTAACACCCCGATTTGATGTTATCAGTGCAATAATTGACACTTGTAAGGAGACTGACTATTGTCATCTACAGCCAGAATCACTGTTGCTTAAGCAGCATCAGACCACACACATAGTAATTTAGAGGACATGGATCACAGTCCTTTGAAAGAGGTCTTTTCTTTATAAATTTTTCTTAAAATCTCATTTGTATGCCCTCTTCCACCTGAACTCCATGACTGAAAGATTGGATATTCTGTCAGACTCAAAAAAAGGAAATGTTATCTTCTATTTATGTCCCTAGCAAAGACTCATGAAGATAGCAGGTTGATGAGACTAGAACAGGAGCAGAAGACAGAAAGGTGAGGGTGAGGGTGAAAGAGGGTGAGGGTGAAAAAGAGTGAGGGCAGCAAGGGGAGGCACTGAATAATGGTAAAATATAAGGGAGACAGAATTCAGCACAGTCATAGAAGGACAAAAGGAATAATTATTCATGAGGGAGAGCTTGCCAGGTGGAAACTGGAGACTAGAACAGTAAAGATTGCTTGAGCAGGGCCAAAGGGTGGCGAGAAATATCCTTACTGAGACAATATTAACTGAAATGAGCTGATAAGTGTGATTTGCAATCCTGTCAATGTACTCGTGCCTTCTCAGACCTACTAAAGGTCCTTAAATTCCTTGTGTAATTTCTCCAGTGAAAATCTTTATCTAAACTGGCAAAAAAGTGTAACCCTCCTCATGTCTTGCTCATGTCTGCAAATGTCAGCTTAATGTTTGTCATAATTTCCAAAATTTTCATGTCCCTTTTTATTTTGCCCTTTCCAGTAGAGTTTTGGCAAGATTAAATGTGTGATTTTAATCAAAAGGAAATTGGTATAAATCAGGGAAATTTAAATTTCAGCTGGGGGCAAAGAAATCGAATCTTTAATTTTCACCAGCTGACCAGTTTGTGGTACAGATTTGGATTCAGTTCATAAACACTACCTGACACATGTATAAAAATGTTGTTTGACAGAATTCTAAGGTAATAACAGGGTAAGAAGGGAACAGATGAAACATTTGACTTCATTTAATACTAAACAGACAGTAGTTATGTGTCTTTAGAGTCTGAGTTACATTTCTATTAACTAAATGTAACACTACTTTTTCCTCACAGAGATATCAGAGTACTTTTGATTTAATGGTAGCATGTGCAATTAAAATTCAAACAGCTAAGAAATTAAAGAAAAAGTATTAATGTCTTGTAATGGACAGATATATTATTTTTTTAATTTTCACTGGAATATTCTTGAAGGATCATGAACGGAGATAGTCATGGTCTGTTAATCACACAAAACCTCTAACCATATAAAATTCAATTTCCCAAATATCCTTCTAGAACATGAAAGTCTGCACAGTTTATGGAGCTTTAAATTTCATGTAAATGAAACAATATAATTGGAACATATATGTTGAGATGTAAGAGGTGGAAGTTTCCTTTCTCTAACTGCATCCCATAAAGAGATCAAAATTAATGATGTTCTCAACAGTACTGGAAAATGAGTATGACTTGGGAATAAATGTTTAGATTATAATTATCTGGTAAATGTGTCCAAACTGTCAATTATGTACTATTTGTATAGTGTCATGAAGGGTGAGGTAATGATCTATGCCTTTAAAAAACAATGAAGGAGTTAAATCTAAGATATTTCCTTGCTTAGCTGAACTTCTGAGATTAACACATGCTTTAAAAGTGTCTTAATCAGATTCTGTTTAGTTTACTTTTTTCTCTGTGGGTCCCCATTCCTGCCATCAGTCTAGTACAAGACAAGCAATTGTGGCATGTCTGATAGTCAGACTGACACCAGAAATGGTCAGCCCATGGAATTAAATACTGGAAACAGTGCAAAGAATGAGACTGGTGAATAAACTTCAAAAAATTCGTTCTTGCAGAGCCTGAAACAGTTGCAAAGTCAAGTACCAAAGAAGAAATATTTGAGAAAACAAGTTCTGGACAGGTTACTTGACACTTTTGATGTCAGGATGTGGAAAAAATAACTCCATAGAAAGACACACTTAGATGAGACTTCTGAGGAATAGCTTACCTCTAAGTGCAGTTCATAAGAGAACACTGCGCTCATTGATGGGGTTGGCAAGCTGAGGACACAGTTCTCTATATGATTAAGCTCAAAATAGCTACAGGAAAAATGACCAGCTATGGGCAATTTGACTTTAGGAAAACTGTTTGGTAGGGTATGTGTGACAGCTGAAGAGCAGATGAAAGTTGCACTGGGCAGATGATAAAACAGAGGTGTGATCAAGAATTAGGTTGATTGGAGGGTTGAATGCAACAGCAAAAGAACAGCCTTACAGAGCTTATAAATGGAAGTGTGTAGCAACCTCAGATTTGCAGCTATTGGAAAAGTAAAGTGCCTGGGAGAAGGAAGAATAAGTATAGAGCAGAGAAGCACAGTGCAACTGAGAAATATGTGCTGTGAGAGCAAAATTGTATTCAACTCTAATACAGATTAAGGAAAAGGAAAAAAATTTGGCCACTTCATTTTAATAAATTTAGAAATTTTCATGAAAGTAAAAACTGGCATTAAGATGTAAGAATATAAAACAAAACAGAGGAAGTAAGTTTTTTATGTCATAGCTTTAGCAATATTTATGTCAATGGCAGTGGTCAGACTTTTGCTATTGCACAGAAACCATGTTATAAAACCTAGCAGCAGCAGCCTTGAGCATAACCAGCCTCAGATTCAGTTTACCCAGGTTCTGGCCCTTAGAGCCTCATGGCCCACCTGCCTCACACAGACATACTCAAGCAAATGGGTGCATCTCAACCAAACAATTCAGATGCCATTTCATCAGTCCTTGGCTTGGATCTCTAGGTCCCTGCAGTAGCCAACTCTCAGGTCCTCTGGTCTCTCCAGTATCCAGCACAGACTTATGGCTGCTTCAGTAGTTGTCTCCCAAACCTCATGCATGCATGCAGGATACAGAGTCCTTCTATCCAGGAAAACCAACAGAGCTGGATAAAACAGGGTAGGCTGCACTGATCAGACCCATCAGTTCAAATGTATGGTCAGACAAGTGTCCTGACCAGGTCCTGTTTACATGTGACTGTCCCCCTTCAGCCCCTTATTTATTTTCCCATCCCTGTCTGTTCCTCCACAAACTACCTGGATCCTTCCCTTTTTCCATCTTTTGTTCTTCCCATAAACATGCCATAATAAGCCTCATAGAATCCCAAGATTCTCTTCTGCACCAACAATCACAGACTCACAGAATAGGTAAGACTGGAATGGAGTACAGTGTGTCATCTGGTCCAACCGCCCAACTCAAGCAGGGCCATCCTAGAGCACATGGCACAGGAATGTGTCCAGACAGTTCTTGAATAGCTCCAGTGAGGGAGTCTCCACAACATCTCTGGGCAGTCTGTGCCAGTGCAAGGTCACCTGCACAGCAAAGTTTTTCCTCATGTTCAGGTGGAATTTCCTGGGCATCAGTTTCTGCCCGCTGCCTCTTGTCCTATTGCTTGGCACTACCGAGAAGAGCTCAGAAACCTCCTCTTGACACCCTCCCTTCAGATACTGATAGACAGTGATGAGTTCCCCTCTCAGTTGTCTCATCTCTAAACTTAACAGGCCCAGCTCCTTCAGCCTCTCCTTGTAAGAGAGATGCTCCAGTCTCTTAATCATATTTTTCACCCTCCACTGGGCCTGTTCCAGGAGCTCTGTGTTTCTCCTGTACTGAGGAGCCCATGAGTGCCAAGTTTGGGTATGTGCGGGAATACGCAGTAAGGTGAATTAGAAAACTTCTTGGCTAGACTCATCATGATGGGTTTCACCCTAGTCCATGGACCTCCCAGGACATCTCTGGAAAGGCCTTGTGGAGACCTCAAGTTTCTGATAGGCTTAAAAGGGGGTCTTCAGCACAAAAGCTCTGAAAGCACAGTGGGGTGGAAAGGATGTAAATATATATCAGCAAGGAATAAAACAAAGTGTTATTTTTCTCTTGACTAATGAGATTTATCCACCATGCACCAGTTGGATTCACTGGACTGGAATCTGGAATCTGGAAGTCAGACAAGGCCCATTTTATTCATGATGTTAAATGTCAATATAAATAAATAATGTTACTAGCTTTTCTCTATTAAAAATCCTTGTGTGCTTTCATAACTGTAAACACATTTTTTGTAATTATTGATTTTCCTGAGAAGAATACAGTTCCTCTACAGAATTGTAGGCAAGTTTGGATTGTATTACATTTTAAAATTAGGAATCTGTCTGCTTTTTGTTAAGTCTGCAGAAAAAGAACAGTACAAAAGACAGGTTTGTTCACTTCCTTTTTAAAATTTTTGTATATTTTTGTGCAGCACCCTGTCTATGATTATCCATTATTTTTTTTAATATCTAGACTTTGTGGTAATTAATGGAACATATTTCATGAAAAGGCAGCGACTTGTTATCATTAATAAAAGAGCATGGCGTCAGAAAAAAACCCCTGTTAGCATACTTAACTGTAGAGATTTAATCAAAACAGTTATCAATGTTTCAGATAAAGTATATAAAAGCCTAAACACATTTATTTATAGAAAATGAGACACGGCTATGCAGCTGGGCTTGTAAGATCATTTGTTTATAATGTATGTCATTTCAGGACAGAAGAAAACCAAAGACTTTAATCAAATAGTGAAAACGTAACCATGTTGTATGTGATGTAAATAGGACTAAGGGAACTGGAAAATGGTAGACTATCCTGAGAGGAAAAAAAAAACATGAATACTTTGCCATGCATGTCATATAGAAGCCAGTAATAAAAAACAGCTAACAGCTGTCTCTTTTCTCATCATGTGAGAGAGAAGACCAGAAAGTATTGAATATCTAATTAAAATCACTGCTTATAAAAGGCAAGAGCAGGAGAAAGCTCAAATTAATCTGTACTGACTGCATGGAAAAGTTTTATCTCAATGTTGTAAAAAGACGGTTTTTTATGCCTTCATAAACTATTTAGTCAGCTGAGGCATTTTCAAGAAGCTTTGGTGTCTGAAAAAAACTAGTTTTTCAAAATATGTTTCTGACAAAACAGACTATCAACAAATTCCTTAATTAAAACTAAAAATGTTTTAAATATATATCAATATTTTGATTGAACTTTTGACAAATGATGTTCTTTCTGTCATTTGAGCTGGCATCTTCTGAAATCAAGGTAACTATAGTAACAGATTAAACAAAATAGTATGAAAATTTTGATTGCCTAAGTTGTTTTTTATTTTTATTGTGAAGGCTCATTGAGATTTTTGTCTTATAAAATGTGCTGAAATTCTATTGACAGCAAACAAGCATCTACAGTTTTTGACATATTAGATATAATTTCACATTTAAATTATGCCTGTTATTTATATTTCAGAATGAATTTCTTAATTGTCAGAGATATGCTTTTCCATTTTTATTCTGTTTTCTAGGAAAGAAAGGTATATATCTCAAATTACTCCATTCTAATCATCTTGGAAATAAAAAAAGGTTTTGTACTCTGCCTCTAGGGGATGTAGAGAATTATGGAATCATTTAGGTTGAAAAAAACCTTTAAGATCATCGAGTCCAACTGCTAAGTCCATCACTAAACCCCATCCCTAAGAATTTAGTGCAGTGCAGTAGGCCTTCTGCTGAGAAAACGAACCAACAGGCTAAATACTGACATTTATTTTGACCTCTGCAGTTGGAACAGTCAGAGGGAAGCATGAGAAGAAAGATGATGTCACTAATAGACGCACAAAATGCCTTGGATTGGAATAGATCTTAAGGATCACTTAGCTCCAGCCACTCACCCAGTGCCACGGACAGGGATGCCACCCACCACTACAGGTTATAACGAGCCAGGTTACAGTAGAGAGGCACATGTCATGATACATCACTTTGGAGATCAAAGGTTGTTTAGGTACAGTGCTAACATCATTCTTTGTCATGCCATCCCAGATAGATTAGTTAATACATGGAGCCAGTAAAGGTAAGGCTGACCAGCTGGTAGTTCTCGGGGTCTTCCTTCTTGTCCTTTTGAAGACCAGGGTGGCATTTGCCATCTTCCAACTCTCAGGTACCTCTCCTGAGGGGTGACCTTTCATGACCTTTCAAAGATAATTGTGAGTGGCCTCTCTGTGGTGTCCACCAGCTCTCTCAGTTCTGTTGGATGCCCATGGGCTTATCAGGGGCCCATGGACTTGTGGGTGTCAAATTTGCCTTAATATCCTCTAAACTAATTCTCCTTGACCCAGGGGCAGTCTTCTTTCCAACTCTCCTTTACCGTGGTCTCCTGGGTCAGATATTCCCAAGGGCTGATCTTGTCAGGGAAGACCAGTGCAAAGAGGGAATTCAATAACTCTTCCTTCTCTGCATCCTCTGTTGCCAGGGTCCCCCCTCCACAAAGTAACAGGCCCACATTATCCTCAGTTTTCCTTTTGGTTTTGATGTACTTGAAAATGCCTTTCATGTTGTCCTTGACATCTTTGACCAGTTTTAATTCCAGATGGCCCTTGGCCTTCCTTGTCTCATTTCTCCTTACTCTGACAGCCTCTCTACATTCATTCCAAGTGGCCTGACCCTGCTTCCATCTTCTGTGTATTTCCTGCTTACACTTCAGTAATGACAGGAGTTCATTATGCATCCTTGCAGGTCTCTTGCTCCCTTTCCTCGATTTTTTGCTCATCAGGATGTATCTTTCTTGAGCCTGGAGGAAGTGATCTGTGAATATCAACTAGCCTTCTTAGACCCCTCTTCCCTGCAGGGCCTACTTGCATAGAAATCTTCCAAGGAGAGCCCTGAAGAGGCTAAAAGGAGCTCTCCTGAAGTCCATGGTTGTCATCTTATTTGTTGCTTGCTCCCTCCTCACCCAATACTGAACTCCACAATCTCACTGTCACTGCAGCCAAGGCTGTGCCAAACATTCACATCTCCAACAAGGCCTTCCCTGTTAGTACAGTAGCAGCACAATTCCTTGTAGGACTCTCCACTACCCATGCAGGAAGTTGTCACCAATAATTTCCAAGAACCTCCTGGACTGTTTGTGCTTTGCTGTGTTGAATCAACAGCAGATGTGAGGTTATATTTTTGGCTGTTTGGACTTGCTCAAGGTATTTCCTCTTAAGCTTTTTACAGACATTTCAGGAGGGACCAAAATACTTGCTAAAACCTGAAGTACTAAACCAGGCTCAAATGATTGCTAAATCAGCAGAAAAACACAGAGTTCTGTGCAAAACTAATCTAGTGCCATGACCTGGTTTCACCCAGAAGTATGGTATGTGGTGATGGATATGTCATTGCACAAAACTGGGCTTTCTGCTACTGATATAAAAGATGAATGTCATTGAGCAGAGAGTCATTACAAGTTCCACAGAAGTATTATGTCTATGTGAAATTGGCACTGAATGCCAAGACTAGTTGAGCTAAGGATATCAAAAAGCTACAAAGTTATACTGCCAACTTTCAGCTTTTTGCTCACCTCTGAGACATTACACTTACCTATAGGTGGAAAAGTAACAAAGAGTTGGAGAGCATTCTATGTCGTTACATCAAGATTTGGGATAGGCTTTCAATTCTTGCTTACTTTCACCCTCAGGCAATATACAGTTCAGCTATTCAAGCCTTAATGTGAGTTTTATATATTTTCCTGACTCTGCTTGAAGCAATCTCACTTATATTACAGGTGAACCAAAAAGAACTGGTCCATTTAATATTCTGCTCTCATTTACATTGTGTTACTTATAGTATTTTATTTCCCATATTAATATCACCAAAAATCCACATTTTCCCTCTCCATGTACTTAGGAAAGGCTATAGGGAAATTCTAATTCTTTTGTGTTAATGGACTTGCATTACAGTTCTGCAGGCCAAGTTGGCATGAATCACTGACTCTCAAAAAGGCAATTTATTTTCTTTACTATTTTGACCTTTGCAAGTTTCTCTGGGTATTTCTTCCAATGTTTAGAAACAGACAGGGAAGAGACTATTTAAAATGAGAAGCAGTAGATAGCTTTAAAAAATCAAAAGAAATATTTTAGCGCTTTCAGTTAAAGTATTACTTTTATAATTGGCTTGTTTAAGTGGACAAGTAGAAGCATCAAAATATTAAAAGAAAGCAAATTCAGGGTGAAGTCAACTGCTTGGATGGAGACTGAATGAACAGACCTTGTAAGTGGTCTGTAGAATTTGTAAATTGAAGTTGCAAATTTGCACTGAATTTCACGTGTGAAAAGGAAATTGCTTTATGACTGCTTCATTCTTATAAGAAGAGACTAAAAAGCAGGGACTTGCCTTGCTGCCTGACATGTAACAACATGCAAGTTGCAAGGCTTTCTTGTGCCAGTTTAGTACTGTTTATTCAAATCACCAACTTTTCTGCTCCTTAGGCCTACTCTGCCCTCATCTTTCCAAGGAAGGGTGGGACAGAGGTAGGGACTACTAGAGGCAATTTATCTTCCCACTGCATCAATTCAAATGAAAACTGATTTTTTCAATTCTCCTTTTGTGTTTTTCCTTTCCTTCAGAAAATTCATAGAGACTATCTCATAACAAACATCCGTCTAACAGCACCATTATTTAAAATTATGACCTCTCAGCTCCTGCATGTCCAGTAAATCTAGAAAAATGTTGCCTTTAAGTATTCAGATGTAAACTGTGTAGGGTGTACTTGGGAAAAAACACAGCTGCTTCACTGTGTCTCCCCCACACTCCAATATAAGAATGCCCTAGTGCTCTGTTGGTAGGTACAGCTTCACCTACACTAACTTCAACCCTAAAATTTGAATATTTAAGTACATTCTCTTTCAGAAACACTGATATAAAACCAAACTTAATGAAGCTTGTTCTTTGTCAAAAATGAATTATTTACCATCAATGGGTAAAATGAGGAAGGGAAACAACCCAGTGAAGGCATATCCAACCTGTCTTTCTAAACTTACAAGAAAGAGAGGAGAGAAACTTGCTCTGGGTGCACAGACCAACCATTTCTAAGAATTGAACTCCAAAATATTTGTGAAGATAGACAGGACTGTCTTCAAAATAGTTACTTTAAACTTGTTTGGTATCTGCAGGTTTACTTCTAAATCCATGTGTTCTAAACAGGAATAGTAAAATAGTACTGCTAATTTAGGTGCAAATAGTGATTGTTGTAAATAAGTTAATTTTGTCCTTAAATCTAAGTCCAAATCAGAAAATGGCCATCTCTGGTGAGGAACATCAGTATTGCTTTGCAACCATCCTCTTCAGGACTTTTAGCAGGAAGGAGACAGAGCTGAGGATGACGTCTGTGTAAACAGATTATATTTCCCATTTTTTAATGTGAGAGATTAAATATTGCTTACTTTTTATGTTATCCTATACAACTCTTCTTCTGTGGGAAGCTAGCACTCATAGTCCTCCTGAAACAGTAGAAATTCTGTTAAATTTTTATCCAGAATATTTCATTGAAACAAGATTAAGTGACCATCTAAGTTAATCTCTTCAAACACTTGCTGAAACTTTGCTAATTCCAAGTGTGTGATTATGGCACCCTTGTGTCTTCAATGGAAAAAGAATCATTCCATGAACATTGTTGTTTTAATTTTTTCTATCCATTACATTTCTAATTATGGGGAAGAAGAAGGACGAAAAGAAAGGAAGGGAACTAGAGAAAGTTGGAGAAAGAAGGCAAGATACAAATAAAGGCTTAGATATTTTGTGCTGTACAAAATTTAGTGCTGGGCAAATTAAAGCATTTGTATTTTAAAGTGTTTCTCCTAACAGAAAGTTTATCATTTTTCAAAACAACATTGAAAATAAACCTCAGATTTTTGTCTCTTGAAAATGAACTGTTAATGAATTCAGATGTCTGTGGCTTCTCAGATACTTATGCAATTTGACAATGTTATCCCTCAGCCAGTATTTATGAGCTGCTTCCTGGACTGTAACTCCACACACTGCCACCAGCTGTCTTAAAATGAGGAGCAGTTTGTCCCTGAGTTCCAGGGGGAGGGCATGGAGAATACTCCCAGCTCAACTATAGCACATATCCTTCTCCTCCACCACCTTTTTTCCTGTCCTCTGTAAACCTTCACTGACCTTGAAGATTTCTGTGGCCTTTGGGCTTTCTGATCCCACCAACAGAATAAATTGCAAATGTACTGCAAAAACACTACCAAGAATTGTCCCAAAGAAGTTAGAATACCTGTCACATTTCTTCAGTGAAGAAGATGCCTGAAGTGGATTAGAGCCTGCCTGCAGAAGTCCAGCTTCAGCCTCACAACATGCAACTGCAGATTGGCGTGGCAATGGAGGAGTCATATTTTGATTCACATACATCAAGCTGATATTTCAGTGCCTTCAGTAAGATGTCTGTTAGGCAGAAGAAGTCAGGATGAGACAGTAGAATTTGTCTGCATGCCAAGGAGGCATATTTTGTNTGCTGTACAAAATTTAGTGCTGGGCAAATTAAAACATTTGTATTTTAAAGTGTTTCTCCTAACAGAAAGTTTATCATTTTTCAAAACAACAATGAAAATAAACCTCGAGGTATATTTTGTTCTGGTGCTAGAAAATTTCCCAATTTATGGTTTTATCATAGGTGAATATTCTGGCTTGACAGAATGTGGGTGCCAGTAAGTCACATTTTATGTGATGTACAGACAAAAGCCAAACTTAGGTGTTTGAATGTATTTCCATGCAAAAATGCTGTGACAGTGATGCAGAAAGTTAATCTGAAAATAAGTAGTAAAAATATCCATAAAACTAACATGGAAGTTTATATTTAAAGATTCCTTCACTGAGAAAGTTGGATTATTTTGTGATTAGGCATGAGCACATCTAACAGACTGCAGATGACATTGTTCTTCAAAATTGAATAAAAAAATTTCATTATAACATCTGGCATAGCTAGAACAAAGTGGACAGAAATCACTGCTGGCATTTTAGAATATTTATTTTTTAAAAAATAGTATCAGGATTTTGCGGATTCTCTATTATTTAAGGGAAAAGCAAGAGTTGACTTGGCTTATATCTTTTGGCTTGTTGGCCATGGGAGAAAAACTCATTTATTCCTAAAGGTCTTTTGACCATGCCTTAAAACTTCTAGACAATAGACCTAAAAAGAAGTTTATCAGAGGTTTTTGTGGTCCTCTGCTCTGAAAAATCTTGTTCCAAAGGTGGCCATATGTGGCTGAAAAATGCAACAAAATTCTTTAGTAAGAAAACGTAAGTATCATTACAAATGGTACAAATTTACCAGAGAAACTTTGTTTCTTTCAAGTTTTCTCTTCTGAGTCCCTTTTCTACATCTGTTAATACAAATGACTGTATCTTATACTGTATAGACATTCCTACAAGTAACTGGAAATACGAAAATGCAGAATTTTCAAAGCAATTATCTCAATTAAAAGATAATAGACACTAATATATATGGTTAAACTTTCTACATATCTGTGCCAATGAAAAGCTCTGTTAAATGCTTGGAGATATTTGTAAAATGAACTTTTTCTTACACCAGGCATCGTGTAAGAGTGTAAGATTTCCTTAAAGGACTTTTGTTCCTTTCTACAGTTTTTTTTTTCACATTACAATCCTCAGGAAACTTTTTCCTACAGAAAAATGTGAGTAGAAAATGAAGGGGAAAGAGACTGACAGAAGAGAAGCTGAATAAAGGGTGATAGCAGAAAGAATATAGTTAAGGATTAGTAGGGCAATAGATATTGTTTAGAAAAAAAACTTCTGGGTTTTAATACCATCACTGCTGCTGCTCCTGTCACTGATTTAGGAGTGTCATTCATTATTTCTGATAACTTCTGCCATCTGTAAATAGAAGTTGATGGCAACCTAGCAAACATTAGTGAAAAACAGAATATGAGAATTATTTTCACTTCTGTACTATGCCTTTACATACCTATTTAACAGAGGTTTAAAACAAGTGTTTCAACAGTTAGGAGTGGGTGAGCACATAAGCTAAAATAACAATGGAATTTAATATTTCTTTAAACTTGAAATGGACCTCTGACTCTTTGCTTAGCTTACTTGAGGTGATTTTTCATTTGTATGTGCTCTAAACTTCCTGGTTTCAGCGGGCCATAAAAACAGATGTGCTGAAATACAAACACCACGAAAAGCTTGCTTTTGTGGTATTTCCAGCCTAAAGGGAAGCCAAAGATGTTAGAAATCCCTTGAGAAACCCTATTTCCAGCCTACTTTGAAGACAGATTTGTCTATAATTTCTTTTATGACTGTAACCAAAGACTGACAGTAAATAGCAGAATTCACACACACTCTGTTACTGTGTCACATTTCTACATGGTGGTGAGGACAACTGCATGGAGAAAGGTAATGGTTTTCCCTGAAGGATGTTCCATAATTTTAAGCTTGGTTCCAGTTTGATTTTTTTCATGGAAGCAAAAGATATCAACACTGCTGTGAAAAGGAGAGGCTCTTCACCTTGTGCTGTGAGAGTGCATGATGGATTCTTGTAGTGGAGCCTGATTACAGAAAATCAAGAAGAATTAAATCTGTTTCATCTGATTCTAGTCAGAATTTTATTGAAATCAAATAAACTTTGTGAATCATTGTGTCCTGAACTTGTAAATTCTGCAGGAAACACAGAATTCTGGCATTTCTTTCATTCTCTTGTGGTTCAGAAGATACAAATTTTGTATGAGTTGGGATTCAAGCATCAGCTTATTCAGATTAGCTTAAAACAAACTTCTGTGACTGGTTCATCTACACAAAACCCAAAGCCTTGTTCTGTTTATATTGTCCATCTGATGTTGTAAGACAAGATAGGAGACCCATAATACAACTGAATCCACCCAGCCTGCCAGCTAGAACCCATGTGAGCTGTGCATATCTGATGCAAATCTATGAGAGATGTGGAGCAGACAGATATATATCCTGGAGTCCTGGAACATCTCTATCATGCATGTAGACACCTACATGTAGAAGATCTGGAGCTCAGACTCACATCTTTAAGGTGAATCATAGAAAAGAAGCTATCACTGAATATTCTTTGGTTCAGAGATAGGTTTGGGATTACATTTATGTCTCGAGATGGAAATAGCTTATATCACCTTAAAAATAAGGGCATTTAAACTATTATTTAATTATTCATTTTTTACTGCTGTCACTTCTGTTATAAAAAGCTGCATGTTTTTAGATACAAACCTGCAATACAGAGTATAAAATCTTTGGAAGCTTCATATTCCTTTTGGTTTTACCATGCAGACTAAGCAAATCAGAAAAGTGGAACATGACTTTTGTTATTACATTTAGAACATGTTATTTCCTTTCTATTTTCTTTCCATCTTAGGTTACCATCATAAAGGAAATGATAGAAAAATCTGTCTGCAAAAATAGGCTGGAAATAGGCTTTCTTGAAAAGATCTGGTTTGGCATTGTAACTTGTGGTTTCTATTTTGAATTCCTTTTAAAATAAGTAGAAATACGGTTGATTTCCTGATAGGTAATAGTGTCTACATGAAGGTCTTTGTAGATTATCACACATTAATAAATAAATAAACTCCTAAAAGTATGTGTTGTGCTGGTGTTCACATCGGCCTCTGGCTCATGAACATAGCACAGAGAAGTCACAGAGGTGTTCTTTGGCTCTGGATTGTAAAGTTACAGATAAGCAAAGCTTAGATTTTCATATTTTCTTCTTAATGTTTATATTAGGCACTTTTGAAACATCAGTTGTAGAAAGATTGAATCTAAGATGCCATTTCCAGATTGCCAGAAGGGATCACTTTGATAATTCAACTTGACCTCCAACATCACTTAAGCCATAGGCCTTCTCTACTTTGAGCTAGAACATGGCTCTCAGAGATATATAATATCTTCTTCACAAGGGTTCTTATAATTGTTAGAAAAATAGTACTCTGATAAATTAGTTTCAAAGGAAAAATATTCATCAAATCAGCCGTCAATTCTTCCCTAAGCTGAATTTGTCCAACTTTACCTTCCAAGGACTGTTCTTGGTGCTGCAGATTTCTCTGAAAAGTAACTTTGTATTGAAAAATGTTGTCCCATGTCAATACTTTTATGGCTGCAGCTGGGAGGCTAACTTTCTCTTGAAATATTTATATTGGTCTCTTCAAAATTTTAATTGTAAAATATTGTTTCCAATCCTGCAGGCAGTCTTCTAGCTTTTCCCTGCATACTTTTACATATCAACATCTTTCCATATATGTGTGAACTGATTTGGGTTGAGATAATTTTCTACATAACAGCTGGTGCTGGGCTATGTTGCAGATTTGTGCTGAAAACAATGTTGATAATATAGAGATGTTTTCATTATTGCTGAGCAGGGCTTACACACAGCTGAGGACTTTTCTGCTTCTCACCATACCCCACCAGTGAGTGGGCTGGGGTGAACAAGCAGCTGGGAGGGTCCACACCAATTGACCAAAGGGGCATTCCATACCTTATGATGTCGTGTTCAACAATAAAAGCTCAGGAAGAGGGCGAGGAGGAAAGGGGATATTTGGAGTTCTGGCATTTGTCTTCCCAAGTAACTAACTGTCACAAGTGGCGGGGCCATGCTCTCCTGGAGATGAACACCTGCCTGTCTATGGAAGCAGTGAATTAAATCCTTCTTTTGCTTTGCCTTCATGCACTACTTTTGCTTTATTAAACTGTCTTTATCTCAAACCACAAGTTTTCATGCTTTTATTTGCCTTTCTATTCTCTCATCTACCCCACTGAAGAGGGAGTAAGTGGGCTGTTATATGTGGTTTAGCTGCCCATTAAAACACAAAAAAGGTGGATATCCAACTGTCCATAATATTCCAACTGGACAAATACCTGTGCCAGATGTGGATGTAAGGTAGCCATGATGCTGAAACACCATTGAGACCAGAAACAACAATTTAGCAATTCTGTGAAGCACAAAAAGATATTATGTACCAGTTCTGGCTCTTCATGTACTTGCCCTTACCTTTCTGATGTACTCTGCTTCCTTCTTATTGAATAAAAAAAGGTCACTTTTAGAAAATATTCCGTTACAATTCTGTAGGATATGGTTGACAATTTTTGATATGGAAATGTGAAGCATGATGTCATGTTTTGAGTTTATAGCCTGCCCACCAAAAACCTTATGATTTACATTAGCCTACAGAAAAGAAGACCCTGTCCTTCAAAGTACAGCCATATTTTTGAAGGAATTTTGTGACCAATAGATAGGTTATAGTAGAAAATAGGTAGTATGTATACCAAACAAATTTTGCTAATGTAGCAGTGGAGAAAAAATTTAATCTGAACATTGCAATTGTTGAAGGAACACTGTGTTGGTAACTAATTTAATAGCAAATATTTATGTCTGGACTCAGTATAAAATTGTATCATTAAAATGGTATGCAGTTTTATCTGGTTCATTTTTATAAAAAATGTAGGTAATCTCCCAAATGCAGAGAGCCTGCAGATGTTCAGGTCACCTCTGGGATGCAGCACTGCAACCACTTCAGAATATGCTCCAACACTTCACAGTTCCTCAGAGAGCAGCATGTGAAGAAAAATGTTATATCCAGGTGCAACTGAGCCAAGAAAACAGAAATTACTTATTTGAATCTCTTTCCTTCAGATGTTACCAACTCAGCATGATGGCACATTTCACACTGAGAGGGCTTGTGTCATTGTAGAGTCAAAGGGAAAAGAATCATTGTCTGACTTGTCAGCATTGCTTCAAGCTGTATACATGATACTCCTTTGAGATTTCTCATTCTGTTGCTAGCCAGACCCAACCCTTCTGAATTTATGAGATCTGACAGAAATGTCATTTGAGTGGCATACGTGCAAGTTACTACTGTAATTTTCAGGAAATTATTGTGTCTAATTTCCACTTATTTCACTATGTTACCTATTTCATATGGTTTCCAGTAAGTCATATGGGTGTTTTGCTCCTAAATCTGAAATAAGAACTGTTTTATTTGTCCTCACAAAAGTGCATTCAGATCATGGTGCCACGTTCTACCTGCCACTGAGGTTTTGAATGAGCTGGATCACCATCAATCTTCAGTGTTATAATTCTAAGTAACTACTTATTTGTAACAAGATGTTGAATTACTGTCTGAATTCTCATGGCGGTAAAGAATCTTATGACTTCCTTTTCATAGAATTCATAAAGTTCATAAAATTAATAAAAATCAGCTTGACTTAGCTGATCCCCTGAACCATGCAGGTAGGAAAGCTCCACTGCTGGTGACTCAAAAAGAATGCCTAGATCTCAAATTCACATGGTCCTACCATCAGCTATTTATCAGCTCTGGTAATATTAGTGTGAGACTTGGATATTTCCTCTATATCCTGAACTTTAAGAAAAATTCTTTAAAAAGACTGGGGTAGCTTTACTTTTAAATAAGAACAATGTTGAAAATAGGCAGATGTCTATTTTGTCAAATCACGTATTGTTCTTTTGGTGAGGACATATTTCAAAACCTTAGAAAAAGACTTGGGTTTTCTACTATAGTATTCAAATTGCTAGTGTTAGAGTGCAATCAATGTGTTGTGACAGAATGACAGAAATAACTTTGTCATTAATCCCTAATTTCTTTTTCTCTTAAATGTGGTAAGAATATGTTCCGGTTGGCTTTGTTGGTCTGTAAAGCTCTAGCAATGTGCATTATTTTTTAATAGTGTTTCTACAAATCAGGTACAAACCCCTCAGTAAGGAGTCCAAAATTAATTTTAGAAGCTGATGTCAATTCAATGAAAATAATCTGGTCTCAATCTACTAATATGTTTGGGATTATCCTGTCTTGCTTTTTTGAGTTAATAGAAATATCTAGATAGATAAATATTTAATTGTCATCTTCAAGCACTGGGGAGAAATCAACATCACCAGAGAGTGATTCAGCATATGCAAGAATTGGAAAGATACGAAGGAGGAATCTGAGTCTTGCTTGCAGTTACACGGATATGAGTAAAACTATTTCAAATAATACTGCATATTAGGCTTGTGCAATTTATTGTGTAGACAAGACATCTAGTAGCTTCAAATATAGGTTAAATTTTTAAGAAGTGATTATGCATTTAAAATACTGGACAACTCTGGCAATCAAAATAAAATGACAGGCATTGAATGCAATAAGAATAAGGATATTTCAGTTAATATATTAACAGTAGAAAGGAAGAGGGTCCTGCTCTGCACCTCTGTCATGGACAGAGATTTTGCATTGATGATCTCTGGAAAACACTAACTTGAGAGAACAGGTTAGAGCCTTTTTTCTTCCTTGAACACTGTATTTGGAGTAGAAGTATGGATGTGATGAAAACATGCTGCTGAAGCTGCAACCAGTGAAATTAAAGCAACCAGAAAGCTTGAGAAAAATATAAGAAAAAACCTCAAGCAATTCCAATATGAGCAGTAAATGACAGATGTGGTACATGGAATTTTTTCTTTGAAAATGTTGGTGCCATCACTTTTCCTGTCTAATTGGCCCACTGTCTCCTGTGAAACATTTGTCCGTAATTGTGGCAACTTGATGTTGCTATGGAGGTCTACATAACCTCTAAACTTTGAAGGAAAATATGAGACATAGAGACAGGAAGACAGGGGTCATGTATGCAAATGCTCAGTGACTCTGAATTATATACTTGTGAACCCTTCTTAATAGATACATTATAGGAAAGATGACAAATTTGTGACATGTAAGGTCATAAAATCTTTTGTGCTGAGAGTGTTCACATGTGATGCTTGGTTGTTTCATAACTACTCATACAATAAAGAATGGCTCACTTTTTCTTTGGTTGTTTGCACAACTTTCATGGAAACTGATAAAATAATTTTAAAACTTCTGTTTTTATCAAGGAGAAAAAATCACAAGTGCTGTGATTTGGCATATATATCACTCATTAATTACAGCCAGAAAAGGTTATCAAGCTTATTTTAGCTGGTTTGATACGGTGTTGGATATGATATATGACTGATATCACCAGTCCTGGCTGGTGATTAATTGCAAGTCAAAAATATATGCTTAAGTGGCATTTAAATAAAACAGTCCTAAAAGAGAAATTTATGACAGATTGAAGTAGGTGACCAGTGGTCAGTTACTCTGTCCTTGAATATTACCATGTGGTATGAGAATGGTTAAAAAGATCTGTGTGCTGCACTTAATGGACCTCATCTTGTCAAAAGGTCTGCTATGTATGAAAATCTGCTTTATGAGGGAAAAATATGCAAGAGCAATGTACTGTGAGTAATTTCCCTTTAATGTCTTTCCATAGAGAAAATTCAACACATCAAATGTCAAACTATTTGAAGGGTAAATAAACAAGTACATTTAGAGCAATGAAAAACAGTCTTGATGACCCAAAGCATACATGAATGGTAAAAGCTGTATAACTATGCTATAAACAGAAAAAAAATGCTTTTAATAAAAACTTGGAGCTTTTTATACTTGTCTGCTTTCCTTGGTGAGCAAAAGGAAAATGGATATGTCCAATTCAGAAGCTGATTGAAGGCAAAAGATTCTTATAAAATTAAAGTTTATAAAGCTAGGTATAAACATTTGTAAGAGGAAATGGAAACAAATTGTTTTAAGTTCAAAAAATATTTTTAAAGTGAGAAAATTGGATTAGAAAAAACATAAAACATTCTTTTGCACAATGTCTGTCTTTTGCATTGCTTTTTATGCTTCCTGATCAAGGAATGTAAGTCCTTCAGGTTCATCAAACAGATAGAAATATAATAAACAACTATAGTTGTTTGCATTCACAAAATTAATTTCATTTCTAGACTGCAATATCAGTATCTGCTTGGTAAATAAATAGTGTTTTGTGATCAGTTTAAGATTTATGTTATAAGCAGAACAGTGTAGGTATAAGCAGAACAAGGTATCACAGTTTGAAGTGCAACTATGCATGGAAGGAATTACATCACCATGTTTTGTAATTAATTTCTCCAGTTTCCATAATCCTTTTTCTTCCATACTAAGCTAGCTCAGTTTATAAGACCAAAGATCAATATTCTGTAATATCATGATTGCAAACTGTATTTACAACCCCCAAAGTGAACATCTCTCCTCTCTTTTGTACACTTCCCTAAATTTTATGCTGTTGGGGCACAGCTAGCAAACTGCTTGTTGTAGGAGCAGTTTTTTTTCTATAAACAAGCTCAATCAGTGATGCTGAATGCTTTAGTTGCTACAGAAAGCACTGAATGAATGGACATATGTGGTCTTCTAGATAGGAAGTAGTACTTTATTTTGGGGTAGCCCACAAAGATGTTGTCTGGTGTTCATCAAGCTGTTGCCTGGAAAATCAGCTTGGTTAGGAGTGTTAGAAATTAAAAGACGGCTAAATAACAGAATGAGAATTAGTTCTGGCAGAAGATGTCCGTATCTGCTTGACAATATTATTGGAAAAAGAAACAGGAATAGTTAATTAACAAATAGCTTTCTGGCAAGAAACATAACAGATATAGCCTTCTCAGCATGAGTGCTAATATGCTCTGTTTCAAACAGTGCAACTTGCATGAATATTTCTTTATTAGTGAGTTTTAGAATGTATGAAAGATGCCAGACTGGGAGCTTTGGAAACCAAGTTTATTTATCCAAAGGAAACCTACAGCCCTAGCAACAGCAGTAAGAACCAGTGTTCACTTCCTCACACTGAGAAGCCTGTTCTGAAGAATTACTAATAAAGTCATAAAATAGGTCAGCTTCCACGTACATTAGCCTTTGCCCTCTTTCAGAGGCTGCCAGCAGGAATGCTGATTAATGACAGCTGTGTTGGACGTTTGTTGACTGGGAACTAAACAGAGATTGCAGATCCCTTTCACACATCCTACAAGACACCCAGCACATGGCAGTCTCTTTTTGACCTTGGACAGCATTAGAAGTATTTTCCAATGAGAAATATTTCTCAAAAGCAGTAGATTGCTCAGCAGAGAGAGAAAAAAAATATTTCTTATTCTGTGATCTCATTCTAGACATAACAATTACCTTTGCAAAGTTTAACAAAAAATAGAAAATTTGTGAGGGTATGTCAGACAAATCCTTTTTATGTGACAGCAAAGATATTTTCACGAGATTATTTGTTTCTTAATTCATGAAAACATACTGAAAATAAGGTCAGTTTAGAAAGGGGACATATTTCCAGCATATTTTGTGAAACATTTGTTTTTTCTTGGATTTAAAATTTTGCTTTGAAAATATGAAAATTTTGTTATATCAGAATGCACCGGAAACCTTACATAGACCTTAAATGGTCCTTTTCTGAATTAACAACCCTTCAAAAAGTGTAAGTAATCGAGTACTATCCAGGGTAAATTTTAGAAAGATTTACTTTAAACTAAGCTTAAAGGTACGTGTGATTAAGTAAATCATAAAGATATCCTGCTGCCTTAAGGCAGTGTTTGGCATGATCAGTGGCCATTCACACCCTCAACAAAGCAGTATCTCTGACGCTATGGGAGTACTTAACACTTGAATTCCCACTCCCCACCCCGGTGCTCAGAAAAAGTGTGGTTATTCTGGTGCTTTTGAATCAAATTTGTCTTATTTTTGGTTAGAGTTTGCATGTACTGTTTTAGATGATACTTCACTAAAACGTGACCTAACAGTATGATGTTTCCAAAGTCTGAGAAGCAGAAAGATTTCAGTTCACAGATGAGCATACTACAAAGAAACCTTTCTGGGGAGAGAAAGCAAATGGCAAATAAGGTAGCTGACTTTTTTGGATGTGCTCTTCTGACTACTTGGCATGTTTTCAATACAGTTCCATCTTTAAGAATGTGGGTTATATTCAGTCGCTGGTTGGAGAGCCAAACCCTTATGCCCTAAATCAGGGACACAATCAACACCCTTCCCAGGGGAGAAAGTACAGACAAGGCCAAGAGAAAGGACATCCTCACAGGCTTGCATCATGAAGTTTCCTCATTAATTTCCCCTCTGGGTCAATGAACAGTTCTCAGAATATTTCCTGAGACCCTGAAGATTCATGAGGTATCCCCAGTTCCTGGAGCAGCCAGAAGCTCGTAAAATCACTTGCCATCCTGGTAGTCAATGCCACCTGATAAAGCAGCAGAGGCTCCCTTATTTTTACAAATGCAAGTATTAATTATAGATGTCTTCCTTTTCTAAATCAGTTCCTCAGATCTCCTGGGCAACCCGGGCACAGAAAAATTGTTGCATGGCAAGATTTCTAGGTTAAAGGACTATTGCCATTAATATAGAAGAATTCTTGCATACAAGTGGGCAAGAAGTATTAAATCCATCATTATTATGCCACTTGCACACACTGAGTAACATTAGTGTATCTCAGGTTTAAAAAAGGTCCTAAGAATTCGCAATGTTATACACTGTGCTATGGACCAAAAATATGCAAGTCTGTTATAGGAAAGTTGTTTTTGTTTCCTGGTTGACATGAATTAGCAGAAACCTTTACTTTTTAGCAAATTTTACATTTCTATGAAGATGGGTGAAAAGCAATATGCCAGAAAAATGGAGGAAATTCCCAGGAAGCTAAATTCCAAGAACGTGAGGCACGCCTCTTGAATCTGCTCACTGGAACATTTGGTAAATCTGTGCTGAAACTTTTTTTTTTGGCTTGCAAATTGATTTTGCATCTACATGACAATGTCCTTTGCTAACATTGTGACTTTACAATAATTAGGTCTCTGTTTCTTTCCCTAGACTTGTGCTACATTTGTCTGAATGCTTTTCCCTGTATCAAAAATCTATTATATATATTGCAACAGTTCATTTTAATTTGTCTACAGTTTCAATAGGGACAGAGAAAGAAAAGTGAGCATACATTGTGTTATGATAGGAATGAAATAACAACTAGCTGGCAGATACCATAAAGTCTTTTTTGATTACTTTGGTTCATGTGATTCTTTGAACAGATTCTTTTTGAACAGATTCATGTGATTATTTTTGCTAATTTTTTAAATGATGTAGAAGTAAGTGCATTATAGTACATTCTGGCTCCTAATTGCTGGTGTTAAATATATGGCTAAATCTTTACAAAGTTCAGGCCTGCAGAAGCAAAAAATATGAGACTGCAGGTTTAAAGTGTAGCTTTCTTTATAAATACATGAATTGTTTATAAAGATGGACATTCTAAGGTATGCCTATTTTAATCTCCAAAGCAATAAGAATATTCACGTCTTTTAAGAATAATCTCTAAAATAAAAAGCATCACACTATATACATGAGGCATAGTCCAGAAAATGCTTAAGGGAGTATGCCCTGAAGCCATAGAATTATTGTAGAACCATAGAATGGCTGGAGTTGGAAGGGACCTTAAAGATCATCTAGTTCCAACCCCACTGTCATGGCAGGACACCTTCCACCAGACCAGGTTGCTCTAAGCCCCATCTCAAACCTGACCTTCAACATTTCCAGGGATAGGACATCAACAGCTTCTCTGGGTAAGTTATGATGGGTTAACTTCCAAGTGAAACCCAGAAAGTTTTTTATACAGTTCAGAATGCTGAGATAAGAAAAAAAAGTCTTATTCTTAGCTATGTATGTAACCTTTAGAGGAAGATACCAGTAGAAGTGGATACTGCAGCTGTTTTTCTTTTTAGTCCCTGGCCCTTAGACATGGAAAGGCCTGCTGTGTAAGCTTTTGAGAGGGAAGACAGAGTGCAAGCCAGGGATTACACTGAAGAAATGTGTCTTCTGAGAAATGTCTTGAACAAGGAAAATAAAATAGTCAGAAGCACTACCTGTTTTTAACTTCCAGAAAGCCAAAACCTTGTGAAATGAACAGAATAAAAAGAAGTAACACAGCTGATGGTACTTCATAGTTTAAAAACAAAATTTTGAATTAGGAGAATAAACTCAATATTTGCCTTTCTGAGGCTGAATATTTGTAGAAACAGTTCTATATCTTGTTACAGTTCATTTCCAATTCAAACTAACTTAGATATGATTGAAAACAGGCTGAGGAACAGTATTTGGAGCAGTTGTAAAAGCAAGCAAAAGCATATTGAGTTGGAATGAGGTGTTTAATGCATTTTTCCTGTACTTAATTGTATATTTTTCTCATTGTGTTCATGTAGAATGGGGAATAAATAAAAAATTTCCTGTTCCTAGTTCTAACTTCTGCATATGCTTTTGCATCAGTCTTCTGTCATTCTGACCTGTGCAACCTCTTCACTTTAATTTCACATTCACTTTCAGTCTGCTTATGCTACAGATAGACAACATTGCCTTTCTAATCAAGATGTTCATTTTGATTCAGCATATTTTGTCTCACAAGTCTTACTTTCCTTAAAGGGTAACAGCTGTCATCATTATGTTAATAAATCAGACACTTTAAAATGCTCACCTTTATTAATTTTATCAGAAGTCACCATTGTACTGGATCAACACTTTTCTATAAGATTACTTTATTACCAATAAATGTTAATTTTTTTTTTCACTGATTTAATTAATGGTTTGAGCATGTAATGCTGTGACACCTCTGTGAAGTTCAGTGAAGTCATGACAACAATGGCCAACCAGATCTGCCTCTCTCATTCAGTGACTGTTCCTAGGCCACAACCTCTTTGCATTTTAGTTTCTCACAATTTGCTGTCCTTCAGCGTTTTCACTAGAAGACTGAAAAAGCCATCAACAAACAATAAAAGAGGAATTACTCAACCAATTCACTACTCAACATTTCTCACCTTTGACAATATAGTACCTCATTATAAGGATTCCTACTTTAATTTTAATCTTGTTCTCTTATTCTGGGCAAAATACAGTGTGGTCTGCAATTCCTTCTTATCCCACCTGGCAGATTTGTAGAAGTGCATCACAGACCCCTTGCAATGAACCTGTTTCTTTCTAGCAGACTCTGGCATGTACAGGGTGGATGTTCTACGCCCACAATTCTCCCTGACATGCATCCATCCAGGGCACTGTTCAAGTGCTCACCCACGCCTGGCAGTCAGGGAACATTCTCAGTTGCTGAGTTTAGACTTCTCCAGGAGAATTATGCCCTGGGGACACAAAGAACAATGAAGCTTCAGTATGGGGAGAGGAGAGAAAGGTCATATTGAAAGCAAGTTTGTTATCATTTTGATCAAGGAGATTATTTTCAAGGATCTTAATTTTTACTTTCTCATTAGTTTATTTCTGTCTCCACAACTTTTAACCCATCTGCTTCATCCTCTTGCAGCCTGCCAGAAATCAGTTTCAATGTACTACTTTAGTTTCTACTAAAAATGTATCTTGATCCTTTACTGCTCCTGCACTTCTCATAAGTTTTCTGATAAACAGACATTACATACAATGTCATCAATGTAAGGGATGCCATGTGAATCTTATAAGTCCTTGTTGTACCTGTACAAAAGGAACATTTTGGTTTTTTTGTTAATGGGCTTGATTGAAAGTTCACTTTCAGGTCAAGGGGAATCATTCCATTGACTTTCCATTCCTAACTGGAATCTGGGCCCAACCCAGCATCCCTTAGACTTGAGCTGCAATTGTAGTCAGTAAATTGGTAACAGTGTGCAGGCAGCTTCACCCAGCCATTGATCTTCTGGTCTGTTGCAGTCTCTTCCTAAAGACAGTTGATGAAAGCTGCAGATGACAGTGGAGAATTAACACAATGGCCAGTGACACCTGGTAAAAAAGGTTAGAAAGAGTGTAAGACATTTGTATGTCCAAAGCATGTGAGTGTCAGCCTGACTTTGTATGGGTTTATGTGTAAAGCAGCGAGAAGGAACACAGCTATAGTGTAATTGAATGCTTGATATAAGATTTCATGGATCAAAAGAATGTATACAGCTTTATTTCTAAGGTCCTAGGTGTGGCCAAGAGTTTTAACTGAATGAAGACTGGTAGCCAAATGGCCAGCAGTGCAATGCTTCTGTTGCACAGGGTTCTGGCTGATGGAGACTTCTCCTCTCTTAAATCTGTGAGATGCAAATGTTCCCATCTTGCATGTATCATCTTGAAAGAAATGTTCAAATGCTTCCCCTAGGTACACTGACTCAGCAGAACAATATATTGTGTAATCACTGGTAATGAACTAAGAGACAATTATGGAATGAAATCCAGTTCTGATACTCATCCATGTGTTTATTGAAGTGTGAGAATGCAGTGACTGAAAACACTAAATTTGGTCCATCAAGGTGCAATATTGAAATCAGACCAAGAGGCGAACAAGAGGCTGTGAGCTGAGTAGGTCAGGCCAGCAGCATCACCCTGAGAAAAGTTAATTTCATTTTACTGGCAGCTTTCCAAGATTTTGCTTCAGCCTTTGTAAGATCTGGCATACATGGTACACATACCTAAAACAGAGCAAAACCAGAGCAGCTGCCTTCAAATCCAGGCTTGAGTAAAGGTTCATTTTGGTTGGTACAAAGTCCATTCCACACTTCATTTTCCATCCAGAGGACTCATATTCCTCTGCAAAAAAACCAAGCAAGGAGCAAGCCCATTGCAATGCATGTTTATCATGAGTATCTCTATGTCTCTATGTGAGAGAGCAAGGTTTCCTGCCTCTAATGTACTTCCTCTGTTATTTATGAGTCATGCAGGAGATTCTAAGAAACTTCATTAAAGTGACATGAATCGCTGTGACATTTTTATATGTCTAAAAATACTTGATTCATCACTACCAAGAGTTTTTAGTGCAATAACTTCAATCAGTTAAACTTGCTCAGAGAAGAATTTTTTATCAGTGAAAAAAGTCAAACACTGAGAAGAGAAAGGATGAGATACAAGTTTGGGATCTGGGATAGCAGTGGATCCTGCTCTAAATCAAACTCTTCCATTGTGAAGAGTACAGTGCTCATAGGCCATGTGGAAATGTGGATGAGAGGACAGTGATGGTAGCCTGGAGTGCTTTTACACATCTGTCATCTTCTTCTCTAAGACTAAAGACACTTTCAAAGCAAGGAAAGTGTGTCTAGGAAATATCCATATTTTTTCAAAAGCTTAATTTCCAATAAATATGCTTCTCCATGCAATTTAATATTTGCAGTGTGAACAAAGATATTCCTTGTTTTCTAAGTGATATCAGTAAAGTGAGAAATAATAAAATTATTGTGATTTAAGAGAAATAACCCACAAGCTGTCTGCAGTGTATGTTGTAAAGAGAGTGTTCAAACATACCTGAAGGGTGAGGGGGCCAATTTCCACTAAAATTAATGGAAACTTGGCATCCTGATGTTCTAGGTTGCTTATGAATATCCCACAACTCCCTTCCTCTATGATTGTGAAGTAGGAAGAATTTTCTAGTGTGAAACATTGTTTGAAAAATAGCTTACATTAAACAAAACATCAGTTTGCATTTCTGGCTCATATAAAAATAGCTGCTTCCCAGGGAATACAACTCACTGGAGGGTAATGATCTGATTGGGTTGTGGTTTTAAATCCAAGTTTACTTAAACATAAGATAAACAAGAAAAATCTGTTTAAGCATTCAAACTGCCTCTAACATTGTCAAAAGACAGATTTCTGAAGAAAGTCAGTGGGAAGATCCTCTTTCCTGAAAAAATAAGTGCCACAAAAATGAAGATGCTTACTGGAAATGGATGACTTGTGGAAACTGTAGAGCTTAGCTCAGCATTTGGTACTCACTTTGGTTGTTGGACTTCACAAACAGATGTTATAGTCCTTTCTCTAAATCCAGCAGGAATCTGTACAATCTTCTGCACATGGAAAAAAATACAAACATCTCACATTTGAAGTGCAAAATTAGAATGGATACCCAGTGTACCTCCAGTCAAAAAAGTATTTGATTACTGAAGAATCCCAGAGGCATCAGAAACAAGAACTGAAGCTTTAAAGTGACTAGTCCCAGTACTAGCCCTGGGATCTATTGACATTCCTAGTAAGGGAAGATACACAGCTCTCAAAATCATCTCAGTGCAGTCCTTTTGCAAACTGGGATAAAACTAGTCCAACTTTCACAACAATAACAGGCAAGGAAATAAATGCTACCTCCTAGTGATTTTTTGCAAATAATCAGTCCTTGATGCCTTATGAACTGCTGAGTTGGAGTTTTGTTGTCTGGAATGGTATTTCAAGAACAGCAAGTGGCTTTCTTTATTGGATCTGAAACAACATTTTTGGGAATACCATATGCTGGCAAGCATTTGTAGCAGATGATTATCAAACAACTGTATGGAAGACAAAGAGGGCTGACCTAAGCACAGCCTCTCTATGAAACATTGTGTAAAATAGCTTTAAAAAAAATATGTTATGAATTCTTCATGAAAAAGAGGGAAATATACCAAGACTTTTTAAAATATTTTATTCCCTGACAACATATCTGTCTACACTGGGTCTGGCCAACTGTTTTCTTAAGTACTGCACCATTTGCTTTTTTTTGGTCTTTTGTCTGTGCCCTGATGCTTTGTGCCTGTTGTGTTTGGCAAGAACTCCATAAAGCTCTATTGACTGTGACAGCATCACCCTATAAGTTCCTACTTATAACTTTATGTTCCCTTCTGCTAGTAGCTGGTTACTGCCTGTCACGACTTCCAGCAAACAACCCTTTGAAGCTAACTTCTCTGCCTGAAACCCTCTTTGTGATAAACTCTTTAACAAAGTTATAACCTCATCCCAGTGCATCAGGATCTGAGTCATGACAGATGTGGGCTGCATTTTCTCTGCAACAAGAGGATCATGTAAAAATAAATATCCATTGCAGCGTTTTGTCCCAGCCCAGCGTAGTGAGTGGTGCTGAGTGTATCAGAAGGAAACACAGGAAACCCGAAGTAGACAATTAAGAGAAATCCACTACCAATAATAATTTTTCATATTTCAGGAGGTTCCACTAGTGCAGTTGCTGAGCAAAAGTGCTTCCTTAGGGGTACTTAGTTCTCCCAGTACAACAATGGGCAACATTGCAAGCTTGAACAGGACTCATCCTAACAGCGTTGGGAAGAGTCAAATACAAATCCTCAAAACTCAACAAAAGGAATGGAGGATAGTCAGCTTTAGTATCTAATGAGTATTGTCTGTCCAGTTCTGCTCCTATTAACTAGATTACTGGAATGGAGAGGTGACTTCATGAGGTACAAGTTTGAGTTGTATGAAAAGAAAGTAGATGAACATCAGTGAGAAGTAAAGGTAGATGATAGCAGACTTATTTTTATCCTGCAATCACCAGTTAGCTGTTTTACAATGTAACATGACTGCCAATGGGAAAACTGACCTTGTTTCATGCTCGTGGGAAATTAAAAGAAGGGAAAATGAAGACATATAATCTTCTCATGAGCTAAGGATACTATAATAAAAGATCTCATCATCATTATTGAACTACAAACTGATGGCTAATCCAGAGTTCTTTCTTTTTGCGGATTTATTTGTTGAATTTCATTAATTTATCTCTTTGTAAAACCTTAACAATTGAAAAAAATTTCTTCATTTTCCATGTATATGGGGAAATTCAATTTTTTTCTAAACATATTGGATTAATTATTGTCACTATTAAAACAGTCTATGTCACATAGCCATAAGCAGCTGTACTGCTGTAAACTGAACAAAGAGTGATGTAGGCATTTAGCTCCATGAGTCCATGGGTGTACAGAAAACTTATATATCTTTGGCTAATACAGCATATCATTCTGACTGAAGTTTCAGAGCTGATGTATCCTGCAAAGGCTGATCAGGCCTGATTTGTTTAAAGGGGGAATCACAGTAAAAACTAAATTCTTATTTTATGAGAAATTACCTCATTGTGCATGTTTATTTCCTCCTTACAGCCATGCTTGCATTAATATTTAAGTACACAGTTCAATATGCCTCTTTTGGTCTAGTGTTTGGTTCCTTTCTTTTAGTGTTTTAATTTTTTAATAGAACCATTGAATGGTTTGGGTTGGAAAGGCAAAGTTTTTAGTCTTTAAAGTTCATCTAAAGGGACCTTAAATTTCATCAATGTTATCTCAGAAGTAGTAGGGGTTGATAAAGAAGGCTTATTCTCAATGGGTACTTTTAAATACAAATCTAAATTAAACTCCTTTTTTGAGTCATTCTCCAAAGGATAATCTGCCTGTCTGTCTTTTTGTCTCATCTTTACTCTCTTTTTGCCTAAAGAAGCTGGGAAAGAGATTAGCCCTCATGAATATTCTGTCTGATACTAATTCATGTTTTTCCTGACAAACTGAATACTTGTATCTGAAACAAAGGGGAAAGACACCCTAGTAAAAAAGATTTCAAATAAACTGAAAAAGAGTGGTGACCTTTGAAGACAATTCACAAGATAGGATATGGCTGGGACACGTAATTCCTTTAAGTAGGACACATAATTACAGTGTCTATGTTGTTCTGTCTAAATATGTGTCAAACTTCTTGTCTTTTAATTTCTCTCCCATTTCCAATTTAATTTTATTAAGTTTGGAAAATCATTTAGCTGTAGCAGTTTTTCAAGGATCCCTACAAGCTTTGACACAGATGTGTAATTGTTTATGTATTTTTTGAAGGTTTTCTCCATTTTTATCCAAGACTATACTAAAACTGTGTGCAATATATATATATAAGCTCTCAAGGGAGCAATCTCCAAAATGTGTCCACACTGTTTCCATACAAGGAGATAATCCTTCCAAATATATTATGGAATTGGAGCAATACTGTGTGACCCAAAAGGATTAAATATGGTTAGAAACTTTAATACAGAGGAACTCTTAATTGTATTAAAAAAAAAATAAAACTTTTCTGATTAGAGTTGAAGATTTCTAAGGATTTATTGGAAAACACACAGATCCCATAGTATTTTGAAAAAAATGTCGCCATTATAAAACATCAAAGTCTGGGACATAAGTCCTGAACCTGATGTATAACTGTTTACATAGAGAACAAGTAAACCCTACCTAAAGAGTACAGAGTTTAAATGTTATGTCTTAAGCTGTACTTTGTAAAATGTAACTTGAATATGGATTTTAATGCAACTATTTCATCATATATGAAGAAGACATCTGAATATTAAATTACAGAGTTAAATTACAGGGTATAAACAAAGAATAAAAATAAATGTCAAAGTTTTGCTTCTGAGAGATTTATTCCATGTTTTCATTAACAAAATATTGTAAGATGTCTAGTCTTTATTAAATAAATTGTGATGAATATTCTAGTAAATGTCATCTAAACAATTAAAAAATTTAGTATTCTCTTCCACATACATACCACTGGAGCAGCATAGCAATAAATAACAATTATATAAATTGACAGCTCACCCAAATCTAATAAAAGGCCCAAACTAAACTGGGATCAAAATATTCAAGCTGTGATTCAGTAAGGCCCTTTAAATAAACACATGGGAAAACTATTAGAAACAGAGAGGACTCAGTTTGATAATACATGACATTCCGCTTATGGAAAAAAATTCTTTGTTTTATTGCCCAACACAGGAAGCTTTCTGCTACTAGTTATTACCAAAGCATATTAAAAAAACTAAAATGTCAAAACATCACTGTTTTCCCTATTTGAACTATTTAAATACACAGATTCAAGAGACCTCGTGAGTAATAGAAATGATTTATATGAGAAATATGCCATTTTCAGCTACCATACTTGGAATAAGAGATGAAGAAATGCTTGTAGCAGTAAAACGTGACTACACAGTACTAACAGAATATAATAGCTTATAATGAGTTCTACTTAAATGATTCTAAGCACCTTTACACTTATTATGCACATAATGATAGAAATGGCTTCAAACTGGAGGAGACTAGGTTGAGATTAGGTACTAGGATGAAATTCTTTGCTGTGAGGGTGGTGAGGCACTGGAACAGGTTGCCCAGAGAAGTTGTGGATGCACCACTCCTGAAAGTGTTCAAGGCCAGGTTGGATGGGGCCTGGAGCAACCTGATCTAGTGGAAAGTGTCCCTGCCCATGGCAGGGGTGCTGGAATGAGATGATCTTTAAGGTCCCTTCCAAATGAAGCTATTCTATGATTCTATGTTGATTATCTAAGGACTGCAATGGATGTAGAAAAGATAAGTAATATCATACTTACAATAAAAATAAACATCCCGAAATGTACTGGCCACAGAGATTTGAATAAAGCCATTCTGAGCCCCAGACTGTCCCCTTCACTTGGTAGTACTCCCTGCCTTGGACACAGCCTCTGGGTAGGAGTCCCATTACCTGCCATCCATGTGAGAGAATAGTTATCTATTTACAGTCCTCCCTAACTGAGATTTAATAGTGTTTTTCAGATTCCTGGAATTAAAATTAATTAATATTATTTGAATTTTACTGTATGGAATGAGTACTGTAATGCAAACGGCTCACAGTCCAAAAGGATCCCTACAAGTTTTGTGTGTGCTTTTATTTATTATGCAAATCAGCAATAGAAAGCCAGACACACTCTTATCTGGTACCAATTATTACTAAATGTGAGTGATAATGGTGACATTGAAAAAAGTGGTAAGGGATGTGTTGAGTAGCTGGCAGGGAGGAATCTCCTCTTCCCAACAAGCAGCACTGCCTTCTCAGCTAAGAATACCTGTCCTGCCCAACAGGAGAGGAAATAGCAGCAGGAATTAGAGCAGATAGGAAATAGGATTTTAGCAGGTGATATGGGATTTTTTAGGTGGTATGGGAATTCATTGTGATTTTATCAGCTTGTTCAACTTACCAGGACCAAACTTTTTCCTAGTGATACCCTAGAGAGAATAATAAGGCTCATAGCAAGCAAGACTGAAAGCAAGCAACATAATGGTTTAAGGAGTCAAGCAAACTATTATGCAATGTTGAGCTAGAAACTGTGTAGAAATTACAATGGGTTCACTAACATCCTGGAAATCTTACTGTATAATTATAAATTTGTGATATTTCTGAATTATCCTTGAACAAAAAATCTTGGATTTATCTAGAAAGTACCATAAGCTTAAATTTTATAACCATGCCATCAGCATTTCTGTAATTTTAAAGAATATTAAGAAAGCACAGTGTTATTTTGCAATGTGGGAAGAGACGGAAAGCTACTGAGAGAAGGACAGATACTAATTCTGACGCAGAATTTCAACATAATCAGAAGAGTTACATACTCGTGATCCTTGATTCATTTTTCAATGCAAAGCACTCCAAATTTTGCAATAAAATTGTGTATTCAGTAGTCAGAAGCTGTTGAGCTAATAGACAGCAGTGGTATCTAGAGCAGACTAATGTGTACATGTTTCTGCCCCTTAACATCGTGAGGTTTACTGGCTGAAAATCATTATGAGTAATGATTTATAAACAGAAATAATATGGACTTAATTCTTTGGGTCTGAGACTCGGTTAGAAACAATTTTGTTTTGTTCAGCAAATAAAGAATGAAGCACTGTTCAAAGGTATTTTTAGAGAGCATCTTTCTCTAATTAAAATCATTGCAATGACCACGGTATTTTTGGGCAATTTACGTATGATTCTACCGGAATGAGAAAATTTTTCTTGTGAACTACTCATTCTTTTCCTATTTCAAAATGCTGTTGGGAAGAACTGGAGGGAAGTGATACTTTCTCCTTTTTTGGTAAAAGAGATGATAAAGGAAGATAGACACTAGTGAGCACAGCTGTATGTCAAAATGTAAGCTATTGGTTTCAAAGGGGTTTAAGCTACTGCACAATTAAATAAGACACAGAAAAACCTACTTATGGCTTGGCAAAAGGAACTGAATTTCCCTACATGTACATGGGCTTCATGGAATTTGGCAACATAAAATTAAATGAAAATTCTGCTTAGCAAGGCTACAGCCTCATGGATGTCATGGCCCTTCAATCAGTAAGTCTAGGTGTTTTCTGGTGTAGGATATACATGTCCGTGATAAAGAATAATTTCTTTCTCATGTGAAAGATAATAAAAAATTTAAATACTAATTTTGACTCTTAAGAAGAGAAAGAGTTTCACAGAACATAAAAAATCCTCTCACTTCTTCCTTTTCATAAGAAATTTGAACCTTGCATGAATCTCTAGATTATCCATCCTTCAAAAGCCTTCTGTTATTTAGGAAGTGTGTCATACAGCAGAGAGCTTCAGAAAACAGCAAACAGCTACCTAAAGCTATCCAAATCTAAGGCATCGCCTTCCTATAACAACCTGGAAGCATAAATGTACAGATAAACATCTTACAAATAAAATGAAATATGTTAAGGTGTTTCTTGCAAATAATTTTGAAAAAGAAAAGAAAAAAAAAGTCAACATGACTTTCTCAAACATTCATCTACTTGGGTCTGAGAAGAAGAGACACATCAGTCAAACTATTCTCAACATGTAGATGATCAGGCTTGGTACCTGACAGGCAAGTCCCAATCAGGACAGTCGCAATTTCCTAAATATATTAACAAGAATACTTCCTGACTGCTGTACCAAACATTTCAAAACTGCAGTATTTAAAGTGTATATAAGCTAACCTGAGGTTATTGCAATGTACCTTATCATGTATATCTTTAATCAAGAAGATATGCGAAATATGTAAGTTTGTAATACTTGTGAAATGTTACCACTAAAATAAATTCTGTTGTGTACAGCTTGGTTGTAACCAACTTAGTCTTTCAGTGTAACGTGAAGCACTTGATGTGACTTCTTGGCAGAGCCAGATGATTAACAGTTTTATTTACCTTTTTTTTGTTTTAATTTCCTTTTGAACATGATGTTTTCAAATTCGCACCAAATCCATGTAGACCTCACAAAACATATTTGAGGCCCAATATACATTCTGCTCCTACACCTTTATTTCTCCTTAGTGTCTCTAGAAGTCCTTCTGCAGCCTTTCCCCTTTGCCAGCCCAGGATCCCAGGTAAAGACTAGAGGAGAAATACCAACTTGAAAAGATACAAAACTAGTGGAAAAAACAAGAGGATCTGCTTGTGGTTGGTTAGGGAGATTTGGGTCACCTTGTTAAAGTTACTAATTTTTTTTTTTTTGTTGTGATAGTCAATTAAAATTTTCTTTTCACTTCTAAGTTGTATATATCCTGCTTACAGAGTCTCTGAATCAAATTCAAAATGACCAGACAAACTGACCCAAAATAAGTGGAGTAACATCATCTTCATTCCATCTGGTGCTGTTTCCCCTCTGCTCCCCCACTTTGGAGCTTTTACCTTTTTTCCTAGACAGCAGTAGCAAATGAAACCTGGAGGTATTCGACCCCTTTTGCTTACCACTTTCCAGTCCTATGGCAGTATCACTACAGAAATATCCATCAGAAATTATTTTTCCACCCTGTCTTCTGTGGGTTTCTGCTTGGAAATGGCTGGTTTAATATACCAGACACTCAAACCCATTTCAGCCAATGTATGGAAATATCCATAATAAGGTAGCTGTTTTCTTGAAGTTGAAACCAAACCTCCTTCTGTATAGTAATACAAACATAAAATCTAATCCAGTGTTCTGATTGCCTTTGTTTTTCTATAAGCTCCATATAGGTTTCAGATCAAGAATACTAGAGCAGTCAAAGTGGCACTGAAATTAGACTTTCATTTTGCTGCTGGAGGGAATGAGAAACAGTGAGGATGATTTAGTGAGATTCACTGCTTCAGCAGCTAAACTTAGATTGATTCCCTTAATGGATTTCTGACAATGTGAAGATGATTTCCTTTAACACAGCATTTTTATTTTAAGGCTACTTGTAATTTCTGGGTAACTGTGTGTCATCGAATGAAGATATGGATCTGTTGCAGAGGAGGATCTGGTATCTTGCAGGACTTCCAGAACTTCCTGCCTCATTGTTGTGAGATGTAGAAAGAGCCGCCAGTAAAGGATATAAATCTCACTTGGAATGAGTGTAGTAATTGGTTGCGGACCAGGACAACCATTTCTGAAGAGTGTAATTATGATTCTTCATTGAGTAGTGCCAGGAAATTGATTTGTAGTTATTACAGCAGAGAAGGAAGTGGTTCCCTTCACCCATACTTCCTGACCTTTCACAGAAGATAATAATAACTTATTGTTCTTTCGTTTGTTCTCTGCTGCTTAAAGTTCTCCACTGGAATTCAAACCTGCTTTAATGTGGCTTCAAGTGGCCCATATTTCTTAAGAAGTGTGGTGATCTGTGACAGAAGTTCTGGTGGAAATGGCATTTTGGTGCCAATATACCAAAGACACTGGAGCTATTCAAGTCCTTAGTCCTTTGCAAGGTTTTCTGATTTCATGAGCCATTTTCCTGGCATCTTAGAATGGCTAAATTCTGGTTTTATAAGGGGAAAGTACTGGGGTTTTTTTCCATCTTCTAATCCACTCTATCACAAAGAGGCTTTTGCGCATGTAACTTTATTCCTCAGGGAAACACAGTCTGAGCAGATGTTCCTGTACAATGATGATGCAAAGAAGAAGCATTTATTTAATTTTTGTCTATGGCTGCGGTTTATTAGGTTGTGCTATCACTGTATTAATTTTGACTTACAATTTCAGAAAATTGCTGAATAAAATATCTTATTCTTTTTGAGCAATAATTTTTTTTTGTTAGAAGTCAAAATTCAGTGTTCTTCCTCCTGCTTTTGTACTAGCCTGACAACACAGGTCTCTGAATTTATGTAGGCTTTTCTTGTGCTGACGTGATGTTATCTTGTTTCAGTTGTGACAACTGTCTAGCAGTCAGTTAACCATTGTCTAAGGTTGTTGTAGATCAGATTCAGTTTATACTAATTGCAAATAGTTATTCTGTATGAAATGAACTATATCTGACTACCATAAAATGCAGTGCAGACATGCACAGGCTCAGGATGGTAGCAGATCTCTCAGACTAGTAGCACAAATCAGACATCCATCTATAGGCAGGAGTGCAAACCTGGGAGCCAGAAAAGAAAAGAGGTACAGATGGTAATGAGAACACAAGCACTATCCAATTGGGATCCAATAAAAAGAAAGAACATATGAGTAGGATTTCTTAAAAACAGGAAAATAACAGGAAGTGAACCCCAAGACAAAGCAGAAAAAAAGAATCTCTGTGGACATAATGCACCTCCTGAGGAGAAAGAAATCCTCATAGTAAGCATCATGCTCCTTCTGGTGAAGATTGAGATGCTGAAAACTTATGTAAGCACCAGACCTTTTTACCTTTTCTTTTTTTTCAAGAATTTGTCAAGAAATTGTCAAGCTTAGGACCCAGAGGCAAACTGGCAGGTTGAATATAATACTATAAGAAAAAGGTAGATTATAGGATGGTGTTGGGCAGCAATTTTAACTACTTTATTAAAAGGCTTTTCATATTAATTAAGAATTTTGATTATTATTATTTTGACTGTAGAATTAGTTATACTTGTAATCAATTCATAGCTTCTCATGTAGACTATGTTGCATCTTGCCCATGAAAACAGTAATATTATCTTTGAGGAAAACAGCAGATATTCAACCTAATGTGCCTGCTTAAACATGGGACAGTGAGAAAAAAGA
Source organism: Promerops cafer (assembly GCA_013398275.1). NCBI lineage: Eukaryota > Metazoa > Chordata > Aves > Passeriformes > Nectariniidae > Promerops > Promerops cafer. The sequence goes on along the minus strand of VZSE01013056.1, from coordinate 2,511,471 downwards.
ATCACAGAAATCTTCAGATTGGAATGGACCTTTAAAGATTGTCTAATTCCAACCCCTCTACCATGGGCAAGGAAACGTCCCACTAGACCAGGTTGCTCAGGTTCCCACCCTACCTGGCCTTAAACACTTCCAGGGATGGGACATCCACAAATTCTCTGTTCCAGTGCCTCACCACCCTCACAGTAAAGAATTTCTTCTTAATATCTAATCTAAAATTGCCCACTTTTAGTTTGAAGTCATCACTTCTTGTCATATCATTACATGCCCTTGAAAAAGTCCCTCTCCCTCTCTTCTTGGCCCCTCTTACCTACTGGAAGGCTGCAGTGAGGTCTCACTGGAACCTTCTCATCTCACCAACCCCAAGCCTCTCAGCCTGTCTTCACAGGAGAGGCACTCCAGCCTTCTAATCATCTTTGTGGACTTGCTCCAAGAAGTGCACATCCTTCTTATGATGGGGCCCCAGAGCGGGATGCAGCACTCCAGGTGCTGATGAGAGTGAAGCAGAAGGGGAGAATCACCTCCCTTGCCCTGCTGCCTGCACTGCGTTTGGCACAGCCCAGGATATGTTTGGCTTTCTGTGCACATTGCCGGGTCGTGTTGAGTTTCTTATACAGCAAGTGTCTCAAGCCCTTCTCCTCAGGGCTGCCCTGAGTCTATTCTCTGCCCAGATTTTGTATGTGATTGGGATTGTCCTGTCCTGTGTGCAGGACCTCGGCTTTGGCCTTGTTGCGCTTTGCGGGCTTCACACAGGTCCACTGCCCTAGCCTAACAAGATACTAAGAATGATAAAGAAAATCTAGCAAATTAAGGAAGAATTCATTCTTTCTGGTGAAGAGAGAGGAAAACAATTCTATTTTAACATGGAGAGAGATGGACATATTTGTTTTGAGTAAATGCTTCTAATATTTAAATTATATAGACTACATAAAAGTATTCAGAGTTAAAGAAAGGAAAACCACAGAAACTCATGATTATTTCTTGACAAAACTGGAAAATAAATTAAGTCCTTCTAACTAAAGGCAAACAGAGAAAAAAAAGCTCAATGGTGGACACAAGCATGACAAATGGAAGTGAGGTCATAATAGTTATTACAGAGGCTTGGTTCCTCCCAAAGGAAGAAGTTGCATTATGGAATTACAGGATGTTCCAAAATAAAATGTTCATCAGAGAAAAGCAGAAGAGGAAAGGTATATCTTCAAACTGTAGAAAGTTATAAGCAGTCTTGAATGAAAAGTAAAATCAGTTTGCCAAAACTAATGTAGAGCAAATGTCCAAGCACCCAAACTATGAAGTGGTAAACTAAAGATTCTTGTTGCCAAAAAATACAGAGCAGAGGACAGAAAAATATCGCATCTGCTCTAAATTAGTGAAATTGAGTTGGTTTCATTGGAGCTACAGTGATTTGTATCATCAAAGATAAGTGAAAGAAGAGTCTAGATAAAAAAGAGAAGATGAGAGATGACAGCTGTATTCCTAAGCAGAAAATCATGGAGGAATTTAAACGATGACTATCATAGATGATTCCTGTTAGAGCTGGGGTTTATTAACTGTATCTGATCTCAGATTCACTTATGCTTTGGAGCTTTTAAAGCTAGATTCAAATTAAGAGCACTTTGATTTGTTTTTCCCGTAAGAAAACTTGTAAAGAGAGGAGTAGGAAAGAAATAGAGGGGGAAAGATCCAGTAAAAAAGAGGATGACAGCTGGGGAAGAATGAATAGGACATTAAGAACTTTTCATAATACTTCGGAAAAGCTGTTCTTTGCTGTTCTGCACCAGAGTGACATTCCAGCCGTGACCTCTCTGTGGCTTTGATCTGTTTTGTGGTCACTTTCACCCAGAGGGGGTATGATTCCTTAGGAAATGTGGCTGTGTGAAAAAGAACACTACAAAATTTGTATATCACCTCCTACACTAAGGAAGAAAAATGTACATCCTGTGTTTCATTATCTGCTTTTGATAGTGTTTGCAGGATTGTGCTAAGATGCAACATTGTGTTTCTTTACAGTTTGATTAGAAGATAGGTTGTTAATTCCTATGTAACACATATTTAGTTCAGATGAAAAAATAAAGCAAAGAAAGCATTCAAGAATAATAGATTACTTGGGGGGTATGGTACAAGTACAGAATATCATAGAGACTCAGAGCTCAAATTCCCTATGTGTGCTGGAATTTATATTTGGAAATCTAATGAATTTCAGATGCTGGTTGAAGTTACACCTTTGTCCTACTCTTTGACGCAGTCCCTGCTGACAAGATAGGTTTCACTGACCTCTGGTGTCTACACATTTTTTCTCTGCTATGTAACCCATTTTGGTTCCAGATAAAGATTGCCTTGCAAAGTTTCAGCCATTTTCTTTTCCTTTCTTTAACTCGGGGATAGACAAATCCAACAGAAATGCCATATTCATAAACTAAAATGTCCAGATTTAGTAAGCTGTAGGAAATAACCCTGAATTTATATTTAGTGCTTATAGTTTTAGTTGTCCCGAGTGTGATAAATACATTTTCTCTCATGAGAAACTGTGGAGAAAAAGGATTTGTAGCAATTGTTTTATTCCCTCACATTTTACTCAGAAAAAACTGTTGTTTCCATACCAGAATAATTTTGCAAAATATTGGGTCACATTTCGTCATCTTTATCACTTTTATTGCTTCTTGCTTTTCAATGCTCCTTTATTTTAGGAAGTCCTTATGGAATTCATTGAGATATTAAACCAAAGCCTAAACAGCTCAGAGTATGGGTCAGGAAGAATAGTTAGGGACAGAAGGATCTGTGGGATCAAGCTGTTATACAGTTTTTAAGTTTTTGAAATGAGAGATAAAATCTTTAGAAAATGTAACCTTCTTTTTTTTTACTTTAGTGATTTAAAATCCAGATTCCATGATCAATCTGGGCAGCAAGGTGCCATCAGCACATGGTGTCAAGATGGTTTATGATTCTTTTAACAAAAATGGGGCACACAAGGGTGATATCTATGTCCTTTCCTACAAGCATGATACAACTTTCAGATCATACTTTTAACATATTAAAGAAATTGTTTTTCAGGCCTGTGTAAAAGTAGTATTACAGATAAGTGTATGATAATTTCACTGCTCCGTAATGAAATCTGGAGCTGTATTTCTAAATGCAAAGCTCAAACAGGACCTTAACCTGAGTAGCCAGGCCTTGTGTTGTACAGTCAACCTTTGGCAATAGATCTTGTTGGGCCTTCTTAATGATACTATTTTCCCCCCAACTAGAAATCATTCTTTACTCACTTCCACCATCAAAATAGCTCTTCATCGGCCTACTTAACATGCAATTGGGTTTTTAAACATTTGTTTTCTGTAATTTCTATAGGGAATACTATTAAATTTCAAAAAGAAGTGGTAATATGAATCTGAAAACATCTGGAAACGCTATCAAGCAGATCTGTTTTTCAAATACTCAGATTTTTAGAGAAGTAGCCAAGAATGGGACATGTTTGATTCTTCCCTAGTTTCTTTGCAGGGTCTCTACATATGGAGAATGACACAGTCTTGGAGGACAAGAAAGAAAAGGATAGAGAAACGAGGTGGTTTATTTATGCCTGATGGAGACATTGCTGCGAGGTATCTCATGGCCATCACACAGTGGATGTTCAGGACAACACTGCTCTTTGCTGCAGTCCAACAGAGATGGGTAAGAAACTGCTAGATAAACAAAAGTATCTGTCTCCATTGTCAGTGGAGAAAGAATGGTGCCCGAAGAGGACAAATCAGAGCAGCAAAGCTGGGCTGAAACTGACTCTAGCAGTCATCTTTGAAGAGGTATATTTCATTATGTTGACCACAGATGAAGCCCTGTCTCCTTATCTGGGCTTCTGTCTTCTAGATGCCTAAAAAGAAAATGTAAATAAACTCCTCAAACAACTGTTCTTTTATTAATGAATCTCATATAGTTTGGAGGTAGGTATTTTCTTCCTATTTTACTTTTTTAAAAAATATATATACCTGGCAATTAACATCTGTAGTTATTTCCAGGCCACAAAATACCTTCCAAACTGATTTCCAGTACCTTCTCCAAAAGTTTTGTCTGGCAAGCAATAGAAATTTCCAACCTTTTAATGAGTAAAAGCATATTAAATTGGCCATATAGAAAGAGGAATTCTCAAAAGGTCTTGTACTGAATGGAAAGACCTGCATTAATAGCTTTCCTTCACAGGCCTTGAAACATATAGGAAGCACATATACTGTTTACAGGAATTTCATCTCACTCCAGTTGATTAACACTCCCAGTAGCTGGTCCAACTTTGACATGTGCTTGGACGGAAAATCAGAATTTTATATTTTCTTCTCTGGTTTTGTTCCCCCTTCTGTGTGATTATGAACATTTCCCATTTGTCATGTTGATGGAGTCAACATCATGTGGACACACTGAAAACCTCCTCAGAACACTCCCAAGTTCTTTGCCAACCCATACACATATTTTCTGCAGTTCAGCACTTAGCAGCTGATATTTTGCCTCACACCAGAGCAAAAGAGGGAAAAATGGGAAGTCTCTTCCCCCTATCCTTTCCCTAAAATTGAGATTTTGTTTCTGCTATTTCTTCTTTAGGATCTCAATTAATTTTTGGTGAAATAAGCAGAACACATTTGTTCAGCAGACTGGTCTTTCATACAGAAAAAAGATCACATTATGAATCTCACAAACTATTTTCTGGAAAAGGCAAATAATTTCCTCTCGGAAAGAGAATCTGCTATGCTCTTGCTCATTATTCGGTGAAAAGAATGCTCTTACCAGCTGCAGATGAGACCCCTTTATTGATTTCTTTCATTCCAGAGAACATGAGACATTGGATTCTGCTTGGAAAATGGGAAGTGAGGTTTTGTGTGCAGTTCAGTCTAGCTAGGACAGGGCTGTTGCTGCTATTGCCACTGTGTCCTGTTCGTGATGAATTACACATAAACACCCAACACACAGACCAACTTTAGTTGGAGTTGCCTTATGGCCATATGGTTCTGCAGTACCCTTCACTGGTCCTTGTAACAACCTTGAAGTAAGACTGTCTGTGACTGATTTATTTTGTCTTTGTTGTAATATGCACAAGAATCTCAAGTATTTGACAGCAAAGGGGATATCAAGTATGTTAGGCTGACTTGGAGGGCTATGTAGGCATATTTATTTTGTGAACAAACAATAAATAATAAAATCAGAACAAACAAATACAAGCTTGATGAACATAATTTCTGATGAAAACCTTTAAGATTTTGAGCTCCATCCAAATTCTAGGAGCATGTAGTTATTGCAGTTTTTCTCATTTTACCACACTCATTTCACCAGCACCATTTCACTAGCCTTTAAATAGAGAAGATTATGAACTAGGAAAAAAACTGGAACAGGGATCCATATCTTAACTCACGGGCCATAGAATATTAAATACTGAATAATGCTTCATTTTGTAGCTCACATAAATTAAGTATATTGGAATGTGAGTATGATAGAAATAAATCACTGAATATTACTCTTTTCTAAAAGTGGTGTCATGTACAACTGCACATTATTCCAGAAGAAGTTACTAATTTGGAAGTAAATAAATACAGTTTTTCAAGACATCTTTCATAAAACATAAAAGAAGGCTACTAACATCATAAAACAAAAAAGAAGGCTACTAACATGTTATCCTAATTCATTAAAAGATATTCCTTCTGGCTTTGAATGTGTAAATATATCCTTATAAAATAGAACTTTAATGCTTCTAATCTAGGCAGCAGACAAATATGTATTTTCATAAAAAGTTCCATATTAATCTTCCAAGATTGTAAAAATGGACAACATTTTATTAAAAATAACTAGAACATTTAAACATTAAAAGGATTAGGAAAAAACAAATATTTTTCCCACAGCAATTAACTGGAAGGATTATATTTCCTTCTGCAGCCAAAGCATTGCACAGGTACATAACGGGCTTAACGTACTGCTAAAGACCCTGAGTTAAAATAAGGCATAATTAAATATTTTTGTTACAATTCATGAATATATGTTTTGTATGTGTACTTTAAAAACAAAAAAACCCAGGGGAAAATATTTATTTTCTTATGGACTTTTTGGTAAAGTCTCACATAATTTCCTGAGATTCAGCAAGAAATCATAGATAATATGCTCATGGAATAGGACCACCTGAGAAGCCAGCTTTTTGAAATAGATCTTGTTATCTTTAAAATTTAGCCTTATTTAAGGTTTCGATCCCTAATATTTCCCTCAAATTTATTTTTCCAGATGCAATAAAAAAAGAGCAGCTCCACAACTGAACTCATAAGAACTTGTTCACAAGGCTAAGGTATTCCTTGAAAATCCTAACCTTTCTTCTACATGGTCTTGGTCATTTTGGGACTCAACCAGCTTATAGTCCTCTAGCCATCCTTTTCTCAGGGAGCTGCTTGAACAAAATAGTTCAAATGTGTTGGACATGCTCAGATCTGTGGGGGAAATGAACTGCAACCCTTCATCATAATGATGCTATAAAAACTCATATACTAGCAAGATGTATGGTGCTGTCATCCAAAATTGGACCTGTCCCTGATTATTTCCATGCTTATTCCATCTCTGGTGTATTAGCTGTCCTCATTCCACTGTAAGCTTTGCAGATCAGTGATTACTCAATGATAAGGGCAAGCAAGGAGAAAACAGTGGTTGAAAGCTGAGAACTTGAGCTCCTATCAGATCTCCAGCACACAGTTTGCTGATGAAAAATTGTTCTGGTCTCTTCTGGCAGTCTTGGGAACTTACAGTTACGTATCTTCAAGATAGCTCCTAAAGGTGAGCCCTCTCCTACCACAAAAGAGGTAGCATTCAGACTGGTGTAAATGTTTAGTCCAAAGAAACCAATGGGAGGAAGTGAATTAAAATTGGAATCTCTAGAGGAAGATCATCTAAAAACAGGCTTCTCTTTTACAAGACAATGTTTTATCTGGGTATTTCCCATAAGAGAAAAATTGAGTAATCTTGGAAAAAATGGGAATGGACTAGTGAAGTATCAAAATATTTTATTAAAATTATGCAAAAAAGGGTGCTTCCTCATTTTTTTTTAACTAAACTTTGAAATGTACCTGAAATTAAATATTTTTGGGGAAAAGACCAATTTTTGTCTTGCTGTTAATTTCTAGTAATTTTCCCCATCATAATTCCCTCAGAAGCCAAAAAAAACCAGTTAGTGGAAGTCAAAAGTCCTGATGCCAAGACACCAATATGAGAGACTCTAATTAACAAAAGTTTGGTCTAGATTAACATTATAAACAGAACTTAAATGTAACCTTTCAGAGAGCTCACAGCAGTATTTTATTACAGAGTATTCAACAGTAAGGATTAGAAGGGCAATATTTAACTCTGAGAGTACTGTCTTTACTATAGGCAAAAATACATTAATTAAGGCAAGTTATTACTCTGTCACTTTTGGATAAGCTAAATTCTAATTAATGTCTGAAATTCTAAGACTTGGTAATAAATATTTCAGTCCTTGAGGTCTTCTCATCCAGTTATAGAAGTCATTAATAACTCAAGAGTCATACTTGCTTTAGTCTCACATAAGCCCTTAAAAAGGAAAGGCAAAATGAGGAGTCTAAAATAACAGAATGAGATTTATTAGGGATGAAATTCTCTGTGAAAAGTGCAAGGCAATAACTTAGGCAAAAAAATACTAATATGACAGGGGAACAATTATTTAAGTAGCTGTTCTTCAGCAAATTTGGCAGCTGGAATAGATCTCAATTGGAACATGAATGAACTATGCCAGATAAGAATGTTCTAGGATATTTTATAACATAGCTTTCAAGAGGCATGAAATAAACTTCTGCTTTATCACCATTAGTAAGTCCTCAGCTACATCTAATTTTAAGCAGGTCTTTTTCAGTGTGGATCAGTGTAGACCAACTAGAAATGGTGTAGACAAAAAAAGGGAAAAATATCTAGAGAACTTGACTTGGAAGGGGTGAAAGATGAAGGAGAGGAGGAAGAATTTAATAACAATTTTCTAAATACAAAATTTTGAAAAGTCTATTTGCATGTGCAAATTTGCCCAGTGGATGAGATACACTGCAACAGGAAAAATCAGTTTAAATATCAGGGTATTTTCTTAGCATAGGGAGTAGAAGTATACCTTGGAGAGCTTGGGAAACTGAGGAATGCCTGCAGTTGTGGTACTGCTGAAGAGTAATTGAAACAAAGTTTTCAGGACTGATGAAGATATAAATGCTTCTGGCTGCAGTTGAGATATGGATTAGAAGACCTGATACAACCAATTTTCTAAATTCTGTAAGGGTGTTTATTTATTTTTTGTTTATTCTGGTTACTGTTTACTCCTCCTATGACCTTTGCATGTCAGTATCCAAAGAAAGTAGCTGCTGACATTTTGAAAGACCCCATAGAATTACCTAAATATTCTCATTTCACTGAATGCTTAGCAGAGTTTAGAAAACTGATTTGAATATGTTGGCCATATGTGCATGAGGGAAAATGAAACAAATGCAAGAAAGAAAATTCCCAGGAAAAGGAATAATTAGTCACAGAATGATGAAGGGCATTAAGTACCTTACTAGCTGGGAATGTTTAAAATAAATTGTAAATAATAGTGTAAAAAAATATGAGAAATGAAATTAAACCCAAAATAAACATTTGGTTGAAATGTATTTAACTTTGATAGGTTTTGCACATTCATATTTTTTGGATAAAGTGAAAAAGCTGAAATCTTTTCCAGGTCAAGGTCTTTCTCAAGTTTGTTACCTTGTGCTAAGACTGATCTTTTAGCTTTTTATGATGACTAACACTTGTGTCTTAACTGGTGATGAGCAAGAATATCACTGAAGACATCAAAAATGTGTGTCATGGTGACCTTTGCTAAATTGACAGTTCTGTGCTTCCAGGAACATGACTTGCCTCAGAGAGGAAAAAAGAATGCTGGCAGTACTGTGCTTTCTTTGAGCCAGAATATACTGTTTCTTTCAAATGTACTTTAAAATGCATATGTTCTTGGTGGAAAATACTTAGGCGTCCAACACTGCTGTTTGTATTCAGTCATAGAAAAGCAGCAAAGGAAAAGCTGACCTTTAGTCTGGGTGAGGTACTGCTGCTTTATTTTTCAGTCTTTTTATAGCATCATTTTGCAAAAAGAGATCTATTTTATCTTTGCTGTTGTTTCTTAGCCAAAGACCATTTATTAAATTAGTTCACCCCAGTAGGCTCAAGATGGCCACAAATATTCTGGAGAGGAAAAGCCTGAGAGGCTTTTGTATGGGCGTGATGGTCACTACTTCCATCCTTTAGGAAAGTAGGACAATTGGACATGAAGAAGAGTGCCAGGTAAAAAGAAAAGAATTAAACAAAAAAGTTTCTAGTAGGAACAAAAATGTTTCCAAAAAGAAGAACTGGAGCAGGGAAAAGGTTTGTCTTGCTCGTCATGGCTAAACTATGGTGAACTTTTATTTTTTGTGACACGGATAAGTCATAGTTCGGATTTCATTTGCACACTGTCTATCAAAAAACCTTCAAATTTACTTCAGCTGTTTGAGAGTATCTTCCAGGTGTTCTCACTCTGTCCAGATGTGCAATTTCATACTTAAAGTATTCCTCTGAAGTGAGACCAGTTAAAGCAATTTTCAAACAATGACAGGCCTGTGAAATGCAGAGCTTACGTAGCTTCCAAAACCAGTGCTCCTGAAAGATGATGCAGTTTATCTTAAATGGATCTTATGTATGACATTTGTAGGAATCTTGATGTAACCAGAAATATCTTTCTGTGAAAAAAATTTATAATCTTCTATCAGAGAGTTTGAAAGGCAAAAGATTTTGTATATGATCACAAAACTCAAAGTGAATCCCATTTTACAGAACTCACATGCTGTTAATCTCTCTAAGACAGATGCACTGTTGCAAACATAATAATTCTGTCAGAACCACAAGCATTCCTTGTATTCTTAAAACTGGAAATCCTTGCAGTAGGAAAGTGTATTCTTTGTGCCAGAGCGCAAGACAAGCTGAAAAACCATGCTGACTTTCTCTGAAGTAGATTATCTTCACAAATGCCAGGAACGGAACATTTGTTAGCCTCAAGTATTTCTGGGAGTAGAAATGGAAACCACAATGAACTGCTGCACCTTGAGAAATAAATTCTTCATTGTATCTTTTTATTGTAGTTATCTTCTTTAATATGGTGAACATCGAGTGTTACAGTCATAAAAGCACCGAAGCAACATTCTTGCTTTAACAACTATTCATAAATCTTACGGCATTTTAAATCCAATTTCTACATCATAAATAATATGACACATACATTATTGAAAAGTAATCCTTTTATTCAGTGGTATTTGACTGCTTACAGGTGTCGAGAGCACAGACTTCCTAGGACATACCACGAGACACTTGCAGATGACCACGTATTTATAGCCAGGCATGAAGGAGCAGGAGCGTGAGACTGTCTTTATTCTGGTACTCCTATTTCTGCATTGGCAAAGGATGGCTCTGGCATTTGCCAGTTAATGGCATGCAATAGGGATAGAAGTCCCATTTCTTCTCAAAATAGATCACGCTCTGGGGTAGAACATGATGTGTAATTTCAAAGGAACATTTGGCAATGTTGCCAATTCCAGCTCTTTCTGCAAAGAGAGAGAAGAGCTTATGGACTGTGTAAGTCCATGAGAGAAAAAACATCTGATTTCTTAAAGCTTCTATGCAGTTCAAGCTGTAATGTACCATATAAGGAAAAGGAAGGCTATGGGTATTGGTATGCAAATGTTTATATCAACATTTCAAAGCTCATCATAAGAATTCAATATTCAGACCAAGAATAAGGGGAAAAATAACTTCAAAGACATTGCAGCATACCTACCTAAGAAGAACCTGGAAGTGCTATAGCTGAATTGGTCTTAAAAATCACTCTAAACTTAAAACTATTCACAGGAGGAAAAAATAAAATGGGTGATTTAATTTCATTTGTAGAAAAAAGATGTAGCAGGAGTTTACAGACAGAATATTTTGTATCAACCCACCATTTCTGTTACAAGATTTCAATGATTCCAAAGGTAGAGTCTTTGGTTCTTCAGAGATAAAGCTCAAAAAAGACAAGACATTATTCAAAAAAGAGAGAACTGTTGGTAATTGAGGTAAAAGTTTTAAGTATATTCCTTAATTTGGGAAATGATATTACATTTTGGAATAATGTAAAAGGTTTTTATAGGACCAGAAAGATGTTTTGGACTGAACATACTTTATCACTACTTAATCTGCTGTTCCATGTATTTTTCCATTTCTGCATTCTTCAGGAGTCAACATTTTGCATTTCCTCATTTTCATGCTGAGTAAGAGACTACTGTAAATCAACCTAAAAGCAGGAATCCCACTGACGTCAGTGGGAATGGGACTTATCACTGCGTGCATTCTTGGTGTGAGTCATACTAGCATAACTGTCAGATGATCACATTTCCTTTATGCTACTCTTTGTAATTTACTTAATTACCAGGACGAAGGATTGTAGGATAATTCAGACAGGAAAGGTCCCTGGGAGGTTTCTAGTCCAGTCTACAGTTTCTTACACTCAGATGCTGAGTATAGTGATGGATCTTTATTACAGAAATTTTCTCGTGGGTGGTTATACAGCTGCCAGTACATCCAAGATAAGAATATTACATCCTTCTTGACCCTACTATCTTTCTTAACTCATCTCAAGGAGCTGGGCTTTCATCATGAAACAAAGGCTAATTTATATAGTTTTTCTCATACTTCACTTGGTTTGAATTATTTTTTCTAATAATTTTACATTCCAGCAACTTTTACTCCTTGTCTGTGAAAAAAAAAATTAGATTCCAGATAATAGGAGAATGCAGTTAGTATGGTGTATGTACAATAGATAAATATAATAAAGATGCCGAAGTATTTTTATGTTTGTAGTGTGTTGGTTGCATTGAGGAGGTAAACGTGAAAATCCAAGTTTATAAGAAAAGGCAAACTATGCTCATCCAACTAATTAAACAAACAACTTCAAAATGAACCATTATGATCATTGTAGAAAGCTGTATTTGCATCTCAGAATCAAGGTGCTTTACTCAGAGCAGAATCTTCTGTAAGTTTTGAGAGGTTTCAGACAGCTTCTTTGTATTCATAAACCTGATTCAAAGTCAATTGCCCCAAAAGGGCTGAAACCAATGTCTCATGGCTGAGAAAACATGCAATAGGAAAAAGAAATGGGCGGACAGGCTAGAACACGGCACTGTAGTTAGGATACAATAATCTGTCAATTTTGCTCATGCCTAACAGTGGAAAGTTAATACCTGAAAGATTTAGAGAACAGACAGTTTTTTCCCCTCGCTTCCCTATCTGTGAAATTGGAACATTAACATTACTTTTTGTAAATCTCAGGAGAGAGCGGGCTGTTGAGGCTGTGGCCTCAAATGAAAACAGGTATGTCAGCTCGGCTGTGCTCGATGTCTGGAGGTCTGGAAAACAGTTCAGATCTAGAAGTTGATATCTAGGCCCAAGGAAAATGACTCTATGCCTTTTCTGTGCTGTGGCTTCTGGGCTTCTGTTTATGCCCCATTGCATGCTTGCATCACGCTGAGCCAACTGGAAAGAAATCATCATGCATTTCAGCATATTCTGGATTTGAATAGCCAAGAGGTAGAGTCTGCAGTACCATGTCAACCTAAACACCTCTGAATACAATTAAAATGTGCAAGTTAATACAAAACAAACAGAAACACAGACGAATTAATCAACTTATATCCTATATCCTGGAGACTGAGTCTCCGTCATCACCCGGCATACCATCCAAGCCAAAGCTTTCTTCCCAGTGGCTCCCTTTGTCTCAGCATCGACACACAGGAGCTTTGTGGTTGACTAGAAATATCTCACCCTTCCTGGGAGAAACTATCTGCACCAGAAAATCATGTTTTATGTTCCCAGACCAGATTAGAATCATAGGTGCTAGAGTGAAAAGGTACAAAGTTACCAAACATATGCAGTGAACACATTTTACAACTAATGTGAAAATGTCTAAGAAACTGTGAAGAATGTAAATGCTCCAGGGAAGAGTTCCAAAAATACAAATTGCCTGTTCGTCTCAGCAAGGGTGCTTGATCAGAGTTCAGAAGCTGATACTGTGAACTTCATCATTCCTCAACAAGCAAGTCCAAAAACTACACCATTGAGTGAGTCAAGTCTTGTATTGTTGGCCCAGCTAAGACATTCCAGTTCCTCATGTTGTTGGAGAGGTTCGTAGGACCTAGGAAGTTTTCATATCTACATCAAGGACTCCAGATGAGCTCATATAAGAGGCACATCATGAACATAGAGACTATTTTATAGAAAACACCTTGTTTTGGTGCTTGAGTAGTTGACCAAAATACTTTTTTTTTTAATTACATCTGTATATCATGCACCTAAACTATAGTAATCTTCCAGTTGAAAGTGTGTAGTATTAGAATACACCTATGTCATATTCCCTTGCATATTTCCTTCCCATGAGAAAGATGTATATTCTGAAATCTTTGCAAATCTTCTGTTTCTGTTTTTAATACTGTGTTTTAAAACACCAGGGATTTTTACAGTCCATCCACCAAATTTATTATTTAAAATTATAATAAATCAATCATAATTTTCTGAACTGATGCAACTTCTTTGAGAAGTTAAATCTAACACAGATTTATATAAAATAAGATAATAACAGTTATAAGGATACTATAATAATAAAAGTGATATTTTTTAGATCACAAAATATTTATTGAATGGTTATATGAAGCTTTTCTTCACTTTTATCTACTTTTGGGATTTTCTAATAAATATTCATTATTTGGATTTGACTGTTGGTTTATGTCTCTATACTCAGGACTTAGTTGCAATTTAGGACAAAAACAAGATACCTGGGAAAACTAGGTAAAGGTAATTTATGCAGTTGTTTCTGTTTGTTTAGAATAGATGAAGAAAACCAAGTTCATTCACAGAACCTGACAGAAGCAACAAAGCCACTGACAACTCAAATGTGAAAACAGATGTATGCAAGACATGTGAGCATGAAGGTAGTGTTATGATCTTTTTACATCAGCACCTTCGGGCATAGTAGAAAGATGCACCTCAGATCTGAAGTTCATTGCCTAAATTCAGGGTTTTTTCATAGATTTCTTTTAGTCAAAGGAGAGACACAGGCACCTTGAGTGGATGTCTCTGTGAGGAAAAGATAAATCACCCCTTGGCAGTGTCTGCCTACTAGTTCTTTACTAGATTTTGTTTTCTGATATCATTTGGAATACAAAAATTTGAGAGAATATTTATCCAGTGTACTATGTAAAGATTTTTTTTCAGTATTTTAAAACTGTCAGGCTTCACTAGATATTGAAAAAGCAATAAATTTTGTGATCTTCAAGATAATTGTTGATGTATAGACTGCAGTGTTTATCTGCTGTCTTTGAGTTCTGCCATCTCTCTCAGAGAAGAAATCTAGGCTTGGGCAAACGAAGCAGGGATTGACAGCAGGGATTTTGAGGGCAGGCCATCCCTTGGACTATTACTGAAACATTTGTCTGTTGTCCAACTGTCATAGCAGCAAGTTTGGAAAACTCTCCAGGGAGTTTTTGAACCCAAGATCACAATTTGCGTTCCTGGCTGAACTATATGCTGCTATAAAACTCAGGGTAATACATCCAAAGACACAAGTAGTCTAGAACAACACTGAATTTCCCTGGCTTTAAGGTCCTGGCTGGCAAAGAGCAAAGCTGGCAAAAATCCTGGCTAAAACATTCTCCATTGCTTTTCTTTGTCTGGAATTCCATCTAAATATCCAGTTAGGAAGCCCTTTTTTGATTGCAATTTATCTTACTATGCAATTAATCGTGGATGTGAACACACCATCTCTGGATTTTCTTAACAATTGTCAGTTCAGGAAATTCCAGAGCTGCAAGGCAAGGTCTGCAAAATGAAGACGCCTTTTGGCTTACCTTCCTTCTCCCTGTTAATTTATCTTACCTCATGAACAAGTGCAATTGCCAATAAAAAGCTTCACAATCTGTCTTTTGATTTATATGCAGTTCTGACAAAATTTCTCTTGGAAAGATGCCTGTCATTTGACGTCAGAGCTCTTAATACATTTGCTTTTCATCTAGCGGTTGGGTTAAGCGAGCTGCCACCCGCTGACGCCTCTACCTCCTCCCGTCACATTTCTTGAGTGTTTGATTCCGATGATACGGGCTGGAGGGCTCCTTTCTCAAAGGAATGGCCTTCACAGCAGGATGTGGGAAATTTGTTGCAAGGGTACAAATATGTTCTTTCTAAATCAGCTATTTTAATGCAATGGGGACTGTTTCTGTGAGCTTCTATGAAACCGTCTTTTGAATTGTTCTGTTGGTTCAGTTTAGCTTCCCAAATCCTTCCAGTATGAAGCTTTTGTCATTCTACACATTTGTATTCCTTTCAGAAGGGGTGTTCATGCTCTCAGTTGTAATTATGGTAGATATTTAACCAAAGACTCACAGAGTAATGTAGAGGTACTTACTGCTTTCCATTGATTCTACAGGGAGCTAGATGCCTACATCTTGCTCTTAGAACTGCAAGGTCATTTCAACCCTTCCCTTGATTCTTAGGTTACAAGTATCTCAAGTGGTCCAGCTTCCCTGTACCGAAAAGATTTAACAGAACATCATGCTCTTTAAACAGATGTCGTAAATATAGCAGATTTATTTTCATTATGTATGTAAAAGGCCAAAACCAAAGTAGCTCATGTGGTAGATGCTGCAGTATATCTTGACATCCTTTCTGAGGGCACTGGGAGATCCTCAGCTGAAGTCAGCTACACCTACAAAACTAAATTATATCTGTTTGATTCAATGCTGCCCTGGTGTTTGTAATGTTTAAAGTATATTGACATATTTTTAAGAAAAACTCAGAAATAATTTCAACATGGCATTGCATTACATCACTGTGCTATGTTGCCTTGTAGAGGCCTGTGCCCCTATTTTCTTTGTGAGTCAGCTTTTCTTGCATAAACTTCATCTCCTTTAAAGTAACAGGGAGGCAATGTTGCCCCAGTTGCATTAGAAAAGGCAAAATTTTAATGTGAAAAGAATGAGAAGCGACAAATCTGAATTATACATCCTTTTTGGCCAAATCACAAGAGAGAAATGAAGAAAGTTCAGTGTTTATAATTTCCAGTCTCATTCCCTGGGGTAGTGTCAAACACGGCCACTTTACTCCTGATGTTTTCACTCTGGAAAGTGTCTGTTGAAGGAAACATCACTTACAGTCTAATCCACTTACTTGTCTGCCCGCTGGGTCTGCAGATTAAAATGTCCAGACTCACAAGACTATCTATAGACTACAAAGGACACCCCTTTTTGCTGTAGCAATGCTGTCAGCAGCACCACACAAAAGGAAATTTACCTTTCCTGTCTAACACGAGGTTAAAAAATGTAATTTGAGATCCACCTACACACACACACACACACAAACACACACACACACCCACACCCACACACACCCACACCCATATATTTGGGTTCAACACATCAAAAAGTGATTTATCACAAAACAGGGTAAATGTAAGATTACCAGATATAAGATAAAGAAATTAATACTTTGCTACCTTCAGGGTTAGTATGACATTGGTTGGAAAACAATTTTCAGTTTTAGAGAGTAATACTTCAGAATAGATGCAGATATGTGAAAGGAGTGCTGAGAAGACAAAAAAAAAAAATACAGCTTTCTTTACAAATGTTGGAAATTCATGTATAAGCCTATACATAAGAGTGTGGAGCAGCCACTGAAAATGAGCTCCCCCTGAATGACTGTAAGGCTCATAAGATTTCTAAGACCTTCTAGAAAAAACTTTGTGAAGTACTTTTTCCTATTTTCTCAAAAAACTTTGCTGTGGCCACAGTTTATGCAGTGGAAAATCCTTTGTGTCAATTTGTTCATGGGCAAAAATGTCGCTTCATTTGCTTCTAGGAGCCTATCATTCTGCCTATCATTCTTCTGACAAATTCTTTAATATTATAACAGCTGAGGAGCTGTTATCAGGTATCTATAGCTTTTAGAAAGAGAAATAATCCTTAAAAGACCAAAAAGCTCTAAAAAGGCTAGTAAATTTTAATTCCTTAAGATGTCTCTCATTAGTGACTTTTTTATTTAACGTTACTAATGGATACTGTGTTATCACTTTTTCTCAAACTTTTTTTGGGGAAGATGTTAATATTTTAGTTCTAATAATCTAAACAAGTAACAATGAGATCAGCTGAGAGCAAATTTCTTTCTTTGAATTAGTCACTGGAAAATTAGAGAGATGAAGCCTTGCAGAGTTAACAGTTTATTGGAAAGCTGCAGTTGAGCACAGCAGAAGAAAGAAAATGTGAGTCTTTATGATATTTTGTCACTATTTCATGCATATAGGAAAAAACAGCACAGACCACTGGAAAAGTGTCAGCTCTAATTTGTGGTGCTGTTAACATGAAGAATATGGAAATAGACATTCAGAAAATTATGAAGGACATTTGCAGGTTAAAAATATACTTTTTTTGGCTACTCGTCTCTTTTTGCTACATGTGAATGGAAGTAATATTCTTGATGAGCTGGGCCTTTTGTGACCCTCTCATTGACTAGATAATTCATGAGTTTACTCAGCTTACTATTTCTGGAAATATGTAGTTTGTGTTTCTGAACAATCATGTATTAATATTATTAATGTTGACAAAAAGGGCTGCCGGGATTTGTTTCCTTTGTGCCAGGTCACATTCAGCTGTGATTTAAGAGTTTAAAGTTGTTGAAGTAAACCACCAGACATCAAGATGTCACCTTTTGTAAGGCTGCATGGTGAGTGAAGTCTGTTAAATCCACATAAAATCTTTAGGAGGGATAAAGCAATACAACCTAAGACATGTTTGTGCCACTGGTAGAAATCTGAAGCGTCTTTTGAGTTGGGTGCAAGTATAGGCTCCTCAGATTTTTAAGTTTATTTTGATTGTCATTTAATGACAAATGATGTCTGTCTTTGAATCCCAGGAATAGGTTAGTTAGTATGGTAAAAGATACGTTAATTTAAGAATTTATAATTCTTTTCAAATCTCCTTATGAAAGGTTTTGAAGGCAATGTGGAAAATCAGTACCTCCTTTGCTGATGACTGTTTCTCAAAATCTCACAAATCCTCACAAACTCATAATTTTGAGTTTCTGATGTGTCTCTGTATAATGGTGAATTGTACATGGTCAGCCAAATTTCTCAATATGCATATTTTCAAAGTCCCAGTCTGGCACAGCAAAATATTTTTTAGGGTTCATGTGATTGCAGTTCCCAAGCCACTCTCAAATGACAGCTTCAGTGCTGAGACCACTGATTTGTGCTTGAGCTGAGAAACAGAGAGGTCACTAGAGACAGAGAGGTCACTGCCTTAAAGACCAGGGAAGTACAGATTCATCTTCCTCCTTAAAATCCATTTTTGATGAGCTTTACTGAAGGGCAACCCCTTCTTTGCCATGCTTTCTGGGAGCTCTGAGGGTGTGTGAGGAACTGCCAGCATAAGGAGAAGATGCAGGTCTGGAAATCCCATTAGGCCAGCCAGCAATCTGGCTCCAACTGAGCTGGGAGCCAGCAGACATGATGACCAAGAATAGGAGATTAACCACGGGCAGCACTTCCACTCTGCCACTGCTTGAAGTGGAAAATATCACCACTGATTTTTTTAAGGAAATAAAAATAAATCAAAAGAGAAAAGGCAGTCCAAATATTTTTAAGTGGTCAGAAATAGGAGCTGATTAATGACGAAGTTTTAAATCTTATCTAATGATGATTGTCTCTGTTTTCATGTTCATGTAATTGCCATGAACAAATTATACATACAGAAAAAAAATCGCTGTTGAAGTGGAGCAATAACATCAAACTGGCCACACTTTCTGTGTAACTTAATGACTTATGGGGTTCTCTGATATGCTTTTGATGGGCAGACAATATATTGAAGCACACCCCATAGCACTTATGTTTTGTTTCTTTTCTGAGAGGAAAAGAAGTACAGCAATGGAGGATTTTCTTTTTCTGGTCCTTCAGGCTTATAGTTTGTACGGTAAAGAGAAAGGCAGAGCTGGCACTAATGCCAGCCAGGAAATTAAGGGAATGAGACGGTCCTGTTCATTGTGATGCACTTCTCCAGGAATAATGTCAGCATGAGATGTAGCGGTACAGCAAATCAGAGTGCCTCTTCCTGTGAGGCATCACCTGCCTCTGCTCTCAGAAGAAGCACCAAAGAGAGCAGTGCAGTTACTCTTTGCTCACTGGGGACTTCAGTGAAGTACTTCAGAACTGAGGCAATGGTGGTCTAATGGCAGGCAGCAGGCACTCCTGAATCCCCAGTGCCACGTGACACAAGTGACATAGATGAGACCTCAGCCATCAGCCGCTTTGACATAATCTTCTTCCAGATTTGCAGGAGTTTCTGGAGTGGATACACCATCTCTCTCTGCCTTCTCAGGAACCTAATGAATGCCTGACAGGGACAGATCAGTGACCCATGAAGGAAACAGTGTTTCTGGCAGCAGGAGAGCCCGCAAAGTTGGCTGTTCTTTATGGTGCACGACCTGGAAGCCAGAGCACCCACTGTCACTTCATTAGCAGCTCCTGGACAGTTAAAAAATACCTTCTCTGGCCTGAATGCAGATCCTGACAACAAATTCTACTGGGCTGTGTCTTATACAGTTCCTCTCCTCTCCAATCAGACAACTCTCAGGAAATAAACTGGAATAGGGAAAGGGGCAGTCATCTTCAGCATGGACATTCAGGCACTTCTACCTCTGTAGGTTTCCGACTCAGGATGCCAGCCCTTGTGCCCTTTTCTTTTTTCCATCTTTCTTCACCTCCAACACCTTCCACCATCTTCCAGCTAACAAAGCACTCTGGAGGTCATTCCACTGAAACTTGTTTAGCAATGTAAAGCACAAAATCAAGAACAAATTAGTTAATGCATTGAAATTGGGTGTTTGAAACTGATCTGCTCACATGTTCTGTTGATCAGCCATATCTTTATCTTATGATGGATTTTTGCATTTCATCTTTGCAGAGAACTAGCTTTTCAGGGAAGAAGATCTTATCTCCACTTGTATAGTACCTGTCTGGGTCCTTTTCCTGCATGGGCCCTAATAACTTACATACCAAACATAGAAAACAAATTCAAAGAAAGAGGAAAAATGCTGCGGGCAAACTGAAGTAAAGCCCTGCTCAAAGACAAAAATATATACTATTATTCAAACTGGATTTGGGAATGTCATCTGTTTTCTCAGAGGTGTGCAAACACATGTCTGTAATTCAAAGATGTATGAATAACACATGTTCTCTTTAGACCTGGCCAAGATCTAAAAATTTTGATGTTTGAGCTTGATTTATGTATTACACATCTTTATCTCTTCACTATGGCAATTCTTCTTGTCAGACTGCAATGATTCAAATGTTAATCATATTCAGTATCATCTGCACTATATATTATACTGCCTAATAATTTCCAAGAGCTACTCTTGGTATAATGTAAAGTGACAAACATTTTAAAGAATGGGTTCAGACACTGATATATGGATGGAGTCAAATGTGCTCTCTTCCCCCAGCCACACTTCCATGAGCAGAGAACACAGAGAACACGTGTTTTCTTCAGGGAATGCAACGCAACTGTAATATTCATTTACTTTCATGATTTTTCTCAGGTTGTCTTGTGTTTCCATGAGTCAGTGTTGGATGAATGTACTATGAAGTCATTAGTTTTTTAAAAAAATAAGAGAAGTTTTCTGACACCTGTACCATCTTTGGGATGCTCAATGCCCATTTCTTTGGAAAATCTGAAGACAGCTGTGTCTTAGGAGAGTCTAAGTTACACAGCCACTACTATATTCCCTGTGACCAGACTGAAAAGCTTAGTCAAGACTGGATGGATCTTCAGCACAGACACACAGCTGGCTGGGAAGCTTAACTTAATTTCTGCAAAAGATTTTATGTTTTGAAAAGTGTTGGGAAGGGGATGAAAAGTCAAACTCTGTGTTTCCACTACAGGAACATGTCCATGTTTCTGAAATCCATTGCGCTCTCCAGGCTCCCTCACTCTCTGACAGCCTTCTGGGGAGCACTGGAGCCTGGGAGCTGGGCCGTGACCTGGGCCGTGGCTGCCTGCATCTGCCTGAGGATGTCGTAGGACCAGGGAACTACAAGGACCTGCACTATAAGACAGGTCACATGAGCAGTCAAGAAGCTAGGAAGCCAGGTGCTCATAAATCCCCATTCTCCTGTGGGAAAGCTATCTGTTGCAAAATTTTCTCAAGTATACCTTCCTAGAAGAAAAAAAAATTCTTTTTTTCTTTTTATGCTGAGGCAAGAAAGTGATACAGTTGGTTTTTCCTGCCCAGAGTCCATCTTCAGTAATAAAGAAAAACAGCTGCAGCTCTATGTTACAGGGTCACAATCCCAAGATTACATGCAGAAATTTCTATTATGATTAGTGAAAAGATAATACAATTGATATGTGACTATTTTAGAAAAGCAGTGATGTGTTCTATTCAGTATGATTACTGGACCCTCCGTTTTCATTACTTGGGTAGTTTGTGAATATTCTATTCCAGAATTTTCCAAAGATTTTTATTATGAAAGAATCTTTCTGTTCAAACTTAAAGTCATTAGTCTGCTTTCAAAATACTGCCTTCCTCCGTAAGGAGGATTCAAAGTACCTTTGGAGGTAGAGAGAAGTAAAATTACTTGTAATGACTTTAATAATTATTTTCTCAGTATAAATATTTTCTTTCTAAAAGGAGAGTGTCACTACAAGGGATTAAAAAGATCTAAATTTAACCACAGAATCATTGTGATAGGATTCAGAAAGGAGCTCTGAAGTAGGTCCAGATTTGGAGCTGGATCCACGTAATTGGACCAGGTTGCCCAGTCACCACCTGCATTGCAATTGTCTTTAAGGATGGAGGTTCTACAACCTCTGTGGGTGATCCATTTCATCTCTTGACTGTATTGTAAAAAATTATTTTCCAATAGCTAACTGGAATTTGCTATTTGTGGTCATTGTCCCACATTATTTTTCTACGTACTTTCAAGAAGAGTCTGGCTTTAACTTCTCCATAAATCTCTTAGATGACATCAGTGTTAAAATTTCTCCTTTAACCTTGTCTTCTCCAAAGAAGCACAAACACGGTGGTTTCAATCCCTCTGTGTGTGTCACATCTCCTAATCTGCACTGTTGCCTTGCCCTGGACCCTCCAGTTTGTCAAAGTTTTTTGCTCTGAGTAGTCCAAACCCAGACACTGATAGAAGTAGCTCACAAGGGCTGACTAGAGGGAAATAAACAAATTACTTTTCCCACCTTCTAGCTACACTCCTGTTAACATAGCTCAATGTTAGTTAACCTCTGTTGTTGCAAATTTCGACTGCTGATTAGTGCTTGACTTGGTGACCACTGGGAACTCAGGACATCTTCTACAAAGCTGCTTTTTTCCCCATGCAGATCCCAGTCTGCACTGCTGGGGTTATTCTATCCCAGAAGCAGGATTTTGTATCAATTTCTTTTTAACTACATGAGGTTCTTCTCTGCCCATTTCTTGAGCCTGTCCAGATCTGTCTGTCTTCAGCTCCTCCATGCTGGCTGCTCCTCCTGATATAGTATTCCCACAAACTTGCAGAGGGTGCATTCCATCCTTGCATGCATTGAACACTATCAGCCTCTGGGGAACAACATTTGGAACTGGCTGCTGGTGAGGCTTTATATTGCAAAACCCTCCGTGCCTGTGATGTACTCACATGCTCAACAGAAGGAAGTTTAGTGTTTGGGGTTATCTGTCCACTACTGCTGTTTAACAGAAACTGATTAAAATGTTCGGGGTTTGCATGGTTTCGGGTTTTGTTTTTTTTTCATTTCCTCACTGATTTCTGTTCCTGAAATCAGGAATCCTCCAGTTTAACCAACTCTGTTGACACATCCTTTTGAACACACCTCTTATCTGACCATCTGCTTTCCTATTTTACTAGCTGAAACAGAACCAAAACCTAGGCACCATTGAAAGTGGAGTTATCTGCTGCCACAAGATAGCAAGAGGCACATAGTAGGAAAGAAGAGAAGCAAAACCTTATGGCTGCTTGCAAACTCACAGTCTCTTAGAGGCTTGCATTTGTCCTGCCAATTTAAGTATGAATAACAAACATCAACAGAAAGCATCATATTATACTCTATTCTCAAATGCTAAATACATATATGGATTTCATTAAGTTTTCATTAGTTCAGTGAAAAGCCCATCTGTGAACTCCAGTGAACACAACACAGTAACATGGAATCCAAGCAGAACATCTGGTAAACTCTAGAGAGAGTTCAAATAGAAACTAGTCTGTGACTGACTCCGGAAAAAGAAAATTTTAAAGCAAAAAAGCACTCTTCCAATTCATGACTCAATAAAAACCACACTGTACATTAACAGGCACTCGACATAATAGAAATTGTACAACACAAAGAGAATTTATTTACATTTATTAGGAATAAGGAAAATAGGTTGCTTCATTTCACTGAGAAACCTTTCATCCATTCATATGAGAGTTCAATTTATTTTCGCTTTTCCAGCACTACTGACACTAATTTTACTGTGCTACAAACATACTTGCACCAAAATGTCCCTAAGCTTTTAAAAAGCACTTTGAGGCACTGAGAAGCATAACTTTGGATAAGAAATTGTTGACGATGGCAGGAGCTGCTGAGAACTGAAGTGACAGCTGAAGCCCTTACATAAGCTTTTTTTATTCACTCCTCTGTTCTATGAAGTGACCAAAGATCATGTAGCTGCCCCAGCCACTTGCCCCTACCAAACACCATTTCTGCTGGCATGAGATAACTTTTACTTAGCTACCTGCTGACAGCGTGAAACAGAATCTGATAATGTTTATTAAGAAAACACTGGCCTTTATCAACTCCATCAATTTAACAGAATTTTTAAATAACACACCCTATTTAATAGTTGAAGGGAGATGACAGTGCCAGTGCACTTGGATTGTGGATTTTTTTCTTTTCCAGTATGAGGCTAGATTGACTGCTGGGAAGGCATCTCTTGCTGAAAAACAAAGGGCTTTATAAATACCAGGTTCATACAAGCTAGGAAAGCCAAAATACATCTTTAACTTCTTTTCCACGGATTACTCTGTGCATTAAAGTTTTGAGGCCCAACTAATATGGGAGAGCTCCAGAACTGAAATTGTTGTATAAAGTCAGTTTCAGAACAATGTAACCACAACAATCCTAGCTCTGATGACATCCATAAATCTTCACACCAGGGAAAGAAAGAGGTGCTAAATAAGGTATATTTATATTGTAATTTGTTCATGAAATCTTAAGCTGGCAACTGAAGGAAACAATTAATACGTACTTATTTTTCTTAAAATTACCAGAACAGATATTATCATAAAGTCTGAATGTGTGATTTTGCTTCTATTTTTAGGTATATTGAAGGCCTAGAAAATGTCAAGAAAATGTATTTTTGTGGAAAAATCTGTGCTGTGGACATGAAAAAATTGAATGAGATTTCCAGAACACTGGATCATCTTGTCAGCTGGTGTAAATTAGTGTGATTTGAGCATACTTCAAGAATGTATGCTAGCATCATCTGATAGCTCTCTGAAATAAAAAAAAAATTCCAAACTTATAAGAATGTTTTTAACTGTTTCTTTTTAGATTACAATTAAAATGTGTAAAAGTTATCTGAGATTTTCCTTTCTGTGTCTCAAGAAATCTTAATCGATGTGCCTGAAAACATTTCTGAGTTTCTTTATTTCTTGAACAAAGAAAGCTGTATTACTGTCCAAACCTTTTCAAAAGTTTGTTATATACTTTATATTTTAGTGAAAATACAAAAATTGGTTAGTACAGTAACTGCTCTTTAGCAAATTATAAACTTGTGTAGAGGTTGAGTGCTGAGACACTGAACTGTTGTAACACCATCACTATGTAAGAAAACATCTGCTTCTTACAAACTTAAGGAAGATAGAAAGGTTTGGCATATATACCATTCTAGTTGTTCTCAATTACAGTTGAATCAGTGGTTTTTTCCTTATCCTGTTACAGTTTTTTTCTTAGGCTTTTTTTGTGAAAGAGGCCCCCAATGCTGTTTACTTTTGCTATTTTTTGTTTACTTTGTTTTGTTTTGTAAAATCTGCTTCTTGTAAATGAATGTTTTTTCTATATTAACTTTGTCCTGTAGGGCTGTGATCAGAAAGTGTAGGGTGTCCAGTGTCCTAAATAATATTATAAAAAGTAACAAGGAGTATTCCCTGCCCCATATGTATTGTTTCAGAGTCAGTAACAAAAGAAGCTGTGAGAAAGAAGTGTCTTCT
This sequence comes from Promerops cafer, assembly GCA_013398275.1. Lineage (NCBI taxonomy): Eukaryota > Metazoa > Chordata > Aves > Passeriformes > Nectariniidae > Promerops > Promerops cafer. The sequence continues at coordinate 2,486,147 of VZSE01013056.1, read as the reverse complement.
AGTGATTATTATTAACCAGGAAAGGTGTATTGCATAACGTGAGACCACATGAAAGGCAAAAAGAAGCAATGGTGTGAAACACTCCAGGTGCAAGAAATACTAAAAACTCAGGGAACTTCAAGTTCTAGAGAGTGATTTCTTCTTCATTGTCTGACTTCACACTATGACAGCAGCTTTCCCTCCTACCCCCTGAAGGGATGTCTGAGGCCAACTTAAACATAAAGGAGGAAACATTATCTTTGTAGCTATATGGGGTTCCTGCTGCTGATTGGTTTTGCAACACAGACTGCCAGTCTGTGGTTACAAGTCACTGATGATATGAGAAAGGTCTACACAGTCTTGAATGGCATTGAGGGCAAAACTGACTGCTATTCCAGTAAAAGAGCTAAGGGTTCTTCAAAAGGATCAAAAGAAGGCAGAGGCGGCTGTGGAACATGCACAGAGACATTAAGGAGAGAGAAAGCCCATTCAAAAGGCCACTGGTGGGGAAAAGCTACTAAGCAAAACAGACCTTTAATCTGAATTCATATAGCTTGTCTCATGTTTCTATTCAGCTGCTAGTCATTCATTCATTCATGTCTTGTTTTCAGACTCTTACAGTTCTATATTCCCACGACTCCTTCCAAAATGGTTTTGAAGTCTTCATCAATGAGGAATACACGATCATGGTAATTTTCCACGTTTTCCCTATTATTGGGAAGATGTAGCTATGAGATCAGTTGCCCAAAACAGAAAGAAACAATGTATTGTGGTTTATGCCCCATCTGTGTTATCTGAACTTTATTTTCTGTTTAAATCCCCCTTTTATTTTTTTTTTTGTGAGATCATGTCAGACCAAACCTTCCAAACAGAGCATTACTTTATCTAGCTAAGTCACTGCTCCTCATATTTTTGACTGTGACATCACAGGTCATTAAGCTAGTTAAGCAATATCTTTGGTTTTTTATTTGTCTGTTCTCACAGATTTGTTCTTTTGGTTTTGCAAGGTGCCTTGAATGTGAAATAAATATCTTGTAGAATTCTTTCTACAATTAAGGCTTAGAAGTTAATGAGGAAAAAGAAATCTAAAACAAGTAAGGGTGGGGGAAAATTTCTTTCTAAAAAGAAAAAAAATAGAACAGAGAGAAGCTGAGATGAAAAATGAAAAGAATGTGCATGGGATAAGGGTTGCTTTGGTAGCTATCACACTGGTAGCTGTCTGAAATAACTACTTCGTGATAATCATTACTTAATGTCTCCTGTGAGGACATGAAATGGAAGAGTTCAAGGGCCTTAGGGCAGTAGGGTGCACAGCACATTCACTTCTCTGGACTTGAAGAGAACAGACTTTGGCCTCTTCAAGAATCTTCTTGGTAAATTGACCTTGGGGGAAGAGAGGGCCAAGAAATATGCATAATGTTCAAGGATTACTTCCTCTAAACTCAGGAGCAATGAATCCCAATGAAGAAGAAGGCAAGCAAAAATGCTAAGAGGGCTGACATATGGACAAACAAGGAGTTTGGGACAAACTCAGCACACAAAGGAAGCTCACAAAGGATGGAAGCAGAGACAGGTAGCCTGGGAGGAATGCAGAAAAAATTGCTCAAAGCAGCCAGGGATTGGGTTAGGAAAGCTAAAGCCCTGAGAGAATTTGATCTCACCAGGGATGCCAATGACAATAAGAAAAGTTTCTATAGGTATGTCAGTGAGAAAGGGAAGACTAGGGAAAATGTGGTCTCCCTCTGGAAGGAAACAGGAAGCCTGGTTACCCAGGTGGAGAAGGCCGAGGTACTGAATGACTTTTCTCTCTTAGTCTTCACAGATAAATGCACCAGCCACACCACTCAAGTCACAGAAGGCAAGGCAGGGACTGGGAGAATGAAGCACCACCCAATGCAGGAGAAGATCAATTCTAGGACCATCTAAGGAACCTAAAGGTGCACAAGCCCATGGGACCTGATGAGATGCAACTGTGTGTCCCAAGGGAAATGGCAGGTGAAATGACTCAGCCATCCTATTTGAGAAGTCTTGGCAGTCTGGTGAAGTTCTCACAATCTGGAAAAGTGGCAACATAACTTTCATTTTTAAAAAGGGGAAAAATTATCTAAAGGCCAGTCAGTCTGATTTTGGTGCTTGGCAAGGTCATGAAGCAGATCTTCCTGGAAACTATTCTAAGACACGTGGAAAATAAGGAGATGATTGGTGGCAGTCAGTATGGCTTCACTGAGGGCAAATTGTGCCTAACAAATTTAGTGGACTTCCATGATATGGCTACAGAATTGGTGGATAGGAGAGGAGCAACTGACATAATCTACCTGGACTTGTGCAAAGTATTTGACAATGTTCTGCATGTCTTCCTTGTCTCTAAACTGGAAAGACGTGGGTTTTCTGACTAGAGGGCTTGGTGGATAAGGAATGGGCTGGGTGGTCACACTCTGAGACTTGTGGTTAATGGCTCGATGTCCAGAGAGAAAGCAGTGATGAGTGGCATCCATCAGGGGCTGGTATTGGGAAGGGCACTGTGTAACATCTTTGCTGGTGACAGGAACAGTAGGATTGAGAGCATTCTCAGCCAGTTTGTCCACAGAATCACAGAATGGTTGGGGTTGGAAGGGACATCTGCAGTTCATTTAGTCTGACCTTCTGTAAAGCAGGTTCACTAAGAGCATGTTGCACAGGACTTCATCTAGGCAGGTTTTGACTATCTCTGGGGAAGGAGATTCCGCAACCTCTCTGCAAAGCCTGTTGCAGTGCTCTGTCACCCTCAAATGACAACACCAAGCTGTGTGGTGCAGTCAACACTCTGGAAGAAAGGGATGCCATCCAGAGACAGGCTGGAGAGGTGGCCTTTGTGAACCTCGTGAGGTCCAAGTGCAAGGTCCTGCACGTGGGTTGGGGAAATCCCAAACACAAATATAGGCTGGAAAATGAGTGGATTGAGAGTATGCCTGAAGAAAAGGAGTTTGGGCTGTTGGTGGAGAAGCTCATCATGACCCAGCCACACGTCCTTGCAGCCCAAACGTATCCCAGGTACATCAAAAGCAGTGTGGCTACCAGGCCAAGGGAGGTGATTTTGCCCCTTTACTCTGCTCTCATGAGACCCACTTGGAATATGTCCATCTCTTGGGCCCTCAAAACAAGAAAGACATGGACCTGTTGGAGCAGATCCAGATGAGGGTCATGAAGATGGTCAGAGTGTCACCTCTCCTGTGAGGACTGGGAGAGTTGGGGTTGTTCAGCCTGGAGCAGAGAGGGCTCCAAGGAGACCTTATAGAAGCCCTTCAGAACCTGAAGGGGGCCTACAAGCAAGCCAGAGAGGGACTTATATGAGGACTTGTAGTGATGAGACAAGGGGTAATGTCTTTAAACTGAAAGAAGGTAGATTATATATTAGATATTAAAAAGAAATTATTACCTGTGAGGGTGGTGCAGCACTGGAACAAGTTGTCCAGAGAAGTTGTGGATCCCCCATTCCTGGAAGTGTCCAAGGTCAGGTTGGACGGAGCTTTGAGCAACCTGATCTAGTGGAAGGTGTCTCTGCCCACAGCAGGGAAGTTGGAACTGGATGACTTTTAACACCCCTTTGTCCCCGAACCAGTCTGTGACACTATTTGAAAAATACTTCGACCCCAAAGAATTGATTTGCAAATAAAACTAGAATCAGCTTAGCTGATTTAGCTTTAGCCTGAAATAAAGCTAGTTTTCTTTTTCTTTTTCTTGTTTTTTTTCTTTTTGTTTTGGGGGGGGGGGAAGAATGTTTTCCCATGGGAACTTAAGTGAAACAGTTAAATTCTGTTGGAATACCTTCTTGGTACAAGGTTTGCTGCTCATTCCCTTCTGACTAGATGAGGTTTCAGCATGTTTCTTCTACATGGGGCTGCTATCAAGGCCTGATTCTGATTTCATTTATATAGCACAATTTTATACCAGCATACCCAAATAACCTTATTGGAGAGATTCCTGATTTAGTCTGGTATGAGATCAGTATCAGGACTTTAATGTTGTTTGAATAGATGCTTTCTCTGTTTAATAGCCAAGATGAAAATAGTTTGGATCAAACAATGAATATTTTTTGCTTCTCATCCTTGCTGAAATGAAAATGTAGTAAAAATAGTTTAATACAATACAACATATTGGCCTGAGATTAAAGGTTTCATATATTCTAAGTAAAACAAAAAAGGGAGGATTCACAAAATAAAAATTCCTTAAGCTGCTGCTGCTGTTCTTTTCCTCTCCCTTTTAGTCACTAGTTCAAGGTTAGACTTTTCATTCATACGTGGAAAAATAGGTCCAGATACTGCATTTTTGAACTAATTTCAAAACAATACCTTAACAACCAAGCTATATGCCATTCAAAGAGAAAAAGTAATCTCCTTTTCTGTGATGTTTTTACACCTACTTTAAATAGCATTCATCACAGCACTCAAGTCAAATTCATCTGATCAAATTCAGATGTCTACATCCAGATATCCCCAGCTTCCTTTAAATAATAGAAAGAAATAAGTACTTTGAGGTTTTATTACCTTAAGAGCTAAAATAAGCATGACATTTTTCTTTGACCTTCAAGCTGTAAGTGTGCATTCCAGCCTTATGCCACCAAGCTCTCTTATTGTATGCCAGACAACTTTTAATGTCACAGAGGACACTTCTGCCTACACTGTCCTCTACAGTGCTAGCTCTCATGATGTGCACAGATCATACAGACACTCTGTTACTGTGTAAAACCAGTGGATGATGAGCTGGGCAGGTATGGATATATTTTCTAGTGTCCAAGATATCAAGTTTATATATTTCTCACACTTTTGTCTGAGGAATGCCTTGCTGCTTTACAGTTAGACTTAAGCCAGGGCAAATAAAATGCAATCTCAGTCAGTAATTCACACCATTTAACATAGAAAACTGCAGGTGTATTTGAGAGACAAAAGTGAGAAAATTAAACACAAATATCATTTATTCTACTTACTTGTATGATCTAAGCGTCTAAATAGAGCTTGTTTCTGACTCTCAGCTAGGACCAGATAATGGCCTATATGTTCTATTCCACTTTGGAATTACCATAGGGTTGAAGACTCTATCTTCCTCTTAGGTGTATTGTAACGTCAGTCCAGGTGATTTAAACTTAGAATTCTACTTCTTTTTTCTGAATATGGAATGGGTACTTACAAAAGGCACAATTGTAACATGGAAATATAAAGTAGTTCATGCATAGCAGAGCAGTTAAAACAGGAGTATCTTAACACATCACCTCACGGAACCTTCCAGCTCGATGGCACACAAGAGAGAGCGAGAAGACACTGAGTTAAATGTTTAGAGTGGACCAGGAGTTGAAGGTCCTGCCTTTCAGATGGCTTATGTAGACATGTGGATATATAAACACTAAGGGTGAAGCCTCTAAAGCCATCATGTCAGACCTATTCTACTCCATTTTCCCATAGTGCTTAGAAGGGCAAAAACTGGTGAAGCCTTCCTGTTTTTCAAAATCCAAAATGCAAAGTCAGACATGTCAAAGATACATTTGAAACCTATTGGTTGAAGGAGAAAAGAAAATCTGTATACACTAGTACACAATCTAATGCACCNCCCCCCCCCCCCCCCCATTTTTGTGGATGTAGACATACAAATTTATTCACAACTAATCAGTAAATTCAGACTAACTTTGGACATTTTGCAAGAATGAAAGCATATTTAGATTAAAAGACATCCAACACTTGAAAAAATAGCTTTAACTCTAAGCACAATTAGTCTGAGATGCATTCAGAAGCTCTCAAAAATTATGCACCAAACTGCTATCCTCTGTTTGCATTGCATCACCCTTAAATCCCTCAGCAGCCTACAGGATTTACAGGATTTATAGGTAGACTAGATAGCTCTATATTAGATGATGATCACAGCCCTGACCTCAGTAAGGATGTAAATGTCCCCCTGCTTCTGTTACCTGGAAATGGGGGAAGGTCTGCTGTGTAATATAGTGCTTACTTCTTATGCTGTGCACACATCTTAAAGGCATTATCTAATTCTATAAATTGTTCTATCTCTTTTCCCCGTCCCAGCTTGTATAAATCAGCACTTGAATAAGAATTTGGGATCACTCAGATGAAAATTCAGGGAGTGAATGAAGTCTGCCTTTCTTTTTCTCTAAGTAGATTGCAACCTCAGTAGAGAAAAAGTATACTGCTGATGCCAGGAAAGAGGAGGAGGGCAAGAATTCTGCTGCAGAGAATTTGTGAGGTGTGGAGTTATTTTAATATTGCTGGATGAAAAATCTGTTACTAAAATAAGAGTTGGGAATGAATCCACTTCCACCAGAGTGGAGGAATGTTGGCTTCAATAGTTTTAAATGCTCCAATAAAAATCCTACTTTTTCATAATTCCATCTATGTTCACTTTCAACTTGGTCTCCATAAATTGCTGACACTTGATGAAAGCTTTGGCCTAGGCATTTCATTTTCATTATTTTTATCTATATTTCATTATTTTGTGCTTGGTAAGGAGAAAAATACATTAAAACCTGAACAAAGGCAAGTTACACACATGATGCATATGCGGTATATGTCATAGAATGACACATTTCAGACTGATCTGAAATGCCAAATTAATGTGCAATTATTTTAGAATTTTTGGTTAAGAACTGTATATTTAATGATTTAATTTCACGTTCATCTGAAAAAGCAAGTAAGATAGTGTTTCCAGGAAGAATTACTTAATTTTATTTAAATTTAAAAAAAAATCTTGACTGAATTAATATTGTGGAAAGAAGGGTTTACTCAATTTATAAAACACATCTCTTCCTTATCTTTTAATATCTCAATAGGAGGGGAAGGGATACTTCAGTGAAACATTTTATTAATCAGATTTTTTTCTCAATTCTATTGTAATTTCTTTTCCAGAGAACCATAAAATCACCTAGGTTGGAAGGGACCTATAAAGATCATCTTGTCTAACAACATGCTCAAGGCAGGCTCAGCCAGATCAGACTTCTGAGTGCCCTGTCCATTTGGGTTTTGAATATCTTCAAGGAAAAAAATTTTTCTGGGCAGCCCAGCCCAGAGTCTGAAAATTCTCATGTAGACTTTCCCCCCCCTTATATTCAATGTAAAATTTCCATCTTCTGAGTCTTTCCTCTCATCATGTCTGTGCATCTGTAAGAAGAGTCTGGGTTCATCCTCTTTGCATCATCTTTCCAGGTAGTTGTAGACATCAATAAGATTTCCTCCAAAGCCTTCTTTATGGAATGAACAAAATCAGCTTCCTCAAGCTCTCCTTTCATTTCATGTACTCCAATACCGTGACTATTTTGGCATCTCTGCATCTCTGCTAAAGGCACTCCAGTATGTTGATTTTTTTTTTTTTTTTTGGTCAAAATCATAAATAAAAAGCAGTATAATGACTAGGGACTTCAAATGTGAGGAGCAGGCTAACATCCCTTTTGGGTACATTTTGGAGCAGGGATATGAAGTTCTATTTCTCTTCCAAATTTATGTTTAATTATTGAATTACAGTTCTTTGTCACCTTTTCCACATCTTAGAAATAGTTCTACTTTATATAAATAATAAAATGTTCATTTTGAGGTAAAGAAATCAAGAGTCTTCAACTCCAAAGGAGTGGATATAATTTCATATCTGTAGGCAAGTAAAACAGGACAAGGTGCTAAAACGAAATCAGGCAACTTGTGAAAACATCCTTTTAGAATGCTATTGTTTATAAAGGTGTGATTCTCTGATGAAAAGCAGAAAGAGCTCCTGGCTGAAGTATAGAATGAAAAAATACTCTAAAATATTGCCCCATTTAACAAAAATAGCAATATTTTTGGTTTCTGAAAGCAAATAATTGATAATACAACATGATTGTAAATTGAAATATGTTCTTTTAACTTCTTTTTAAAGAATGGATTAAAACATATGTTAATTCCTGAGAGCAATTGTCAGACTTTTAAAGCAATTGAATCTGATGTTTAATAACTTAGTAAATTTCTTGGTATCAAATCCACCCAACATACATGTATGAATTCCAAGAGTAAAATTCTACTTGCTTTACTTATGCTGTAGGTCTGCATTTTTTCTTAGAAGGGATTACTTTCATCAACATGCTAACCAAGTCCAGGTTTTACAAAGCCGTGAGGACTACAGGCCTACCCTAATGAACAGTTCCACTGACATCATCGGAGTCTTGTCTAAGTAAAAGATGGAGAATTTGAGGAAATGCACATTTCTCAATATTTTAGGACATGGTTTCTATATTGGACAGCAACAACCCTGTAAATCACAAAGATTAAAAGATTAAATGCTGCCAGTATTTTAATTTAACATAAGGATATGCAAAGAAGGAACTGAGCTAACTATTCACTAAAATATTTTTTAACATATTGTTACTAGTTAAATTAACTTCTTACTCAGGGTGTGACTCATGCATATGCTTTTAATTTAATTTGAATAACACCAGCTTCATTTCTGAATATTCTATGGCTTCATTTTCCAAAGAGCATGGTTGAAAAATAATATGAAAACAACTAGAGAAAACCATGCTTAAATAGGTAGCTAATATTTTGGGTTGCTCATGAGAAGAGGACTAAAGACAACATCCTGCTTTTTCTACTTTTCTAGCTCTCATTTTTGCTCTCTATATCTAGCAACTCTAGAGAAACAATCTTTAATCTTTATAATCTTTCTCTAGAGATGGTTTTACATTTACCAGATGAAACAAGCCTAAAGAGAGGGAAAAGCATGTGTACATTGAATTACCATAGAATCATGGAACCATTAGAGTTGGAAAAGACCTCCAAGATCTTTGAATCCAACTTTTGGCTGAACACCACCATGTCAGTTAAACTGCAGTACTAAGTGCCCCATGAAATGTCCTGTCATTTCTTGAACACTTGCAAGGATGGTCACTCCACCACTTCCCTGGGCAGTTCCTTCCAATTCTTAACCACCCTTTCAGTGAAGAATTTTATCCTGATGTCCAACCTGAACATTATCTGGTGCAACTTGAAGCCATTTCCCCTTGTCCTGTCACTGGCTGCCTGGGAGAAGAGTGACCCCCATCTTGCTACAACCTCCTTTCAGGAAGCTCTAGAGGGCAAAATGTCTCCCTTGAGCCTCCTTTTCTCCAGCATAAACAACCCCAGCTCCCTCAGCTGCTCCTCACAGGACTTGTGCTCCAGACCCTTCCCCAGCTCCATTGCCCTTCTGTGGATTCGCTCCAGTACCTTGATGTCTTTGCTGCAGTGAAAGGCCCAGAAGTGGACACAGGATTTGAGGTGTGGCCTCACCAGTGCTGAGTACAGAGGGACAATCACTGCCCTGGTCCTGCTGGCCACACTATTGCTGATACAGGCCAGGATGCCATTGGCCTTCTTGGTCACCTGGGCACACTCTGGCTCATGTTCAGCTGCTGTTGACCAGCACCCCCTGGTTCTTTTCCACTGTGCAGCTTTCCAGCCACTCTGCCCCAGCCTGTAGCACTGCAGGGCATTGCTGCAACCCAAGGGCAGGACTTGGCACTTGGCCTTGTTGAATCTTACACCATTGGCCTTGACCCATCAATCCAGCCTGTCCAGATCCTCCTGCAGAGCTTTCCATCCCTCCAGCAGATCAACACTCTCACTCAACTTAATGTCGTCTGCAAACTTACTGAGCACACCCTTGATCCCCTTATCCATCAATAAAGATATGAAATAAGACTGGCCCAATACTGAGTATCACCATGCCCAAGATAACCTCCAAACATCACATCCTACCAGCCCTTCTCTGTTTGTAAACAGCAGGTCTAGCAGGCCACTGCTCCTGGCAGGCTGACTTACCAGCTGTGTCAGGAATTTATCTTCCAAACACTCTAGCAACCTCCCAGACTCCATCTTCTTCACTGTGTTGAGTTTCCAGCTGACATCTGACAATTTCAAGTCTCCCCGAAGGGCAAGGACTATCAACTGTGAACTGTCAGCTAGACACTTATAAAATACAGTAATAAATGGTTGTAACAATTTCCTACAGGTCCATAACATGGATTTGAAGTGTACTCTAGACTCAGGCCAGATCTCTGCCATCACCTGAACCATTATCACTACTCAATGGCTGGTCTGAGAGGAGATAAACAATTGTGAATCATGAATTTATGATTCCTGTATATGCCACTAAAGGCAAGAGGCTTCCAGCTCATTTAGCTAGGCTAGACAAACCTTGAGGCACAGATAAAGTCTGATTAACGTGGTATTACCACAAATACCTCTATTTTCTTCATTTAGCAGGATTTGCTTACAGAAACTGCTTTATCTTCCTACCAGTACTCACTCCTATGAAGCCCACTTGTGCAACATATGTCTTGAGACTAATGAGACATTTTCCAACATCACACAGTATGGCTCAGATATAAGCAACTTCCTACTGTTGTGTCTGTCAAGTTTATTCAAAGCACACTCTGCTCAGAGGAAGGTTCTTCTGTTACTCAGTACTGTACTGAGCAGAGCACAGGCATATGAGTCTTTCATATACTTCTTTGTCCTTCCAGCACAATTAGGAAAATAATTGGTTTCCAAATTTATTGTAGATTGAACTTTTATGCCACTTCAGAAACATGTTTTCTACTTTTAAAGGTATTGAGAAGTAGAAAATTATATGTTTTCTCGTAGATACCCATGCAGATGAGTCACATAGTTTGCTGTCAGCATACTCATTAAAATGAAATTTAACCTCTTCTTCATTGAATAATTCGCCAAAAACACAAGCATAAAACGATGCTTTTATGCATGTTCTGGCAGCTCTAATTATGCATTGGTTATGTTTTTCTTAAGAAAAATATACATTCTCTCTGAAAAATGTAGAAGTTTTTACTGGCTTCTAATTTTAGAGTGTATGGAAAAAAAGTAATACACAAATATCCACTGAGATGAGCCTTATAATTTTTATATACTTAGTGCCACATTCATCATTTCAAAGATCGAAAGTCTGCCCTGGCATGCTACATTTCCTGCTGGAAGAAAAGGATAATGGAAAAGTATTGTCAACACTGCCATAAGAATCTCTCTAGTCAAAAGTAATTTGCCTATCCAGAATAATAGACCAATTTTTAAGGAAATGTTGCCATTTTCTGTTCTAGGCACTGTAGGATGATTGCAAGGAATCACAGCTCAAAAGGTAAAGGAAAATGTCTATGATTTTCATTTTCTGTGGGGTTGAAAGAATGATTAGCCATCATCTACTGCAAATGTCAGAAAGATGGAGAAAACAATATTATCTTTGTTTAAATAATTCAGTATAAAAAGGAAACTGTATATTTCCTTGAACAACAAACATTACAATTACAACAGTAAGTAAAACTTATCAAATGAGGTAGCCTGTAATTTACCAGCACTGTATGAATCACATTGTAAGGGGAAAGGGTGAGAAAAGAGTACAGGCAATTATTAGTATCAGATGCCAGTCAGATGTGCTGTTTTGTCTGCATTTGGGTTGATGTTTGATGTTTGATTCTGCTTCTGGACTATTCTTTCTTGCTGAACACAATTTTCCCATTACAGATACCACACCAAATCTTTCAGGGCAATAGCACAGGCAATCAGTCCCTAATCTAATTCTGAGAAAAAAGTGCATAGTAAATTAAATAATATGAAAAGTAGAGTGCTTTCTTTCAGGTGTGATAAACTAGTTTCATTCTAAATCTGGGAAAATTATGCTGTATCCAATCCATATCTGTTATAGTCAGGTTAACCATCTTCCCCTCTTCAGAGGAAGCAGAGGATAAAGGGAGTTTTCCTCATGATTTAAGTGTTACTAAAGAAGTAATAGCTCTGGGTAGCTAATTCCTTGTCTGAAGGATGTCACTGCAGTAATTATTATTCTTATCATTAGTGTTTTTTTTTTTTGTTTGGTTCACATAGATTGGAAAATATAATACCCATGCCTGAAGGAATGAAGAGTTTTCTATGAAAAAAAAAGTCTACATAGAAATGTCGTGATGTTCTTACAATTTAAATTCTTTCTACTTTAAAACAGTGAAAAAATCTTAATGCCAGCCGCTTCCCCTTAGACTAAACAAAATTCTCACAATATTTAATGATTTGCTCCTATAGTTTTATACTGGCACTTCAAAATCTGTAGTGAAGACCATGATGATCCTAAACTGATCAATCATAAATCATTGAGGTTGTGACAATAAGACAGTTTGATACTGATTTTTTTTTTTTTTAAAGAAATATTATATAAAGTTAGTCTCATGAGAACTTCTCAATCTTTCTTCTTCAGCACAGAGTCCTGTGCAAGATGAAACACATGCCTGTGGTTGGTATTGGTATTCCAAACTTAGCTGGGTAGCCAAGCGTTTCAGCTGGCAATATTTTTTCCTCATAAGCCACAGAGCAGTTTCACTCCATTCTTCTGTTTAAATAATTTTAATACTTTCCAGAATGTAAAAAGATGGGTTTAATATAGGGTTGTTTCCACAGACAGTCCCACTAAGCCCCAGGTCACATTAAATGTATACAAGTGACATTACAGATGCAAACTGTTTCTTGTTTATGTAACATCAAAGGCATTTCCTTTGTAAATATTGTAAAACCACATGTACTCATTGGTATCTATACTGAACATAGCACAGTTACACTTATTTCCTCATAATTATTTTAATGGTTTAAAAGATATGTATTTGTGATGACTCGTGGTAAATATGCATATTCCACATGTGCTCTACTCACATATTCAAACTTCAAAAGACTATTATTGCAAAGCCAAGCAGTTAGAAGTTATAAAAAGCAGAATTATGCTTGCTTATGGACGTAGCTTTTGATACTGTGATCACGTGCTACTTTTTCATCATGATCCTTTTCCCATTTAGCAGACTGGAGGAGGGATAATGTTCCATTATTGAATATCCAACCTCCAGTCCAATTTATGATGCTACATGTGATTTACTGGCACATGTAACAATGTCCTCGAACACCAAGTCTGCTCACACCTGGAAACAGATCTTTTAGAAATTAAAGGGGGTTATAAGTATAGGGTACGTGAGTTATATGCTATCCTGGCTAACACCAGGCACCACCCTGGCATTCAGAGTAGCCTTTTCTCCAGCTAAGCTAACATGCTGCCCTTCATTTCCTTAGACTAGGGATTGTTTTGCACTTCAGTAACATATGAACTCAAAGAGCCTCTACATGGCTTTGCCATCAAATGCCACATGTAAATTTAGTATAAATAAATTTAATTTGAAACTTCAAGTGCCTAAGAAAAATAAAATTCCAAAGCTACTATGAAGAACATGTGTTGGATTACTTTTAGCATAAAACTTCAATAAAAGGGTTTGAACTTCAATAATTGTTATGACTGCTTGTTGACAACTGAAACATCTCTTTCTATTGACTCAAAGATACATGTTCTACATCTGGTTGCTGGTGCCTATTGAGGTGGAGGCCTGGAACAGCAAATAAGCCCAATTGACTCAGTAGCATAGAAAAATAGGAAATTTACTGGAGAAAATATTACTATTTCTCCAGTAATTCAAAATCCAACTTTTCTGAAGATGGAGTTAAGGTGCACCTGTACTTAGGTAGAGAGGGACAGACGAGGCTCTACCAATCTGGGCTGGTGCTTCCAAGCCAGCTTTGGTCCAGAAGCTGCTCAGACACATGGACCTGTGACTGGTGATTGTACTCATACATGCTTCCCCTCAAGAGGGAGAGCTTGGTCAACAAAGACAGTCCTGTGTTGTTGTGTATGAATGGTTTCCAGTCCACTGTCAGCTCTACTCTCCCCTAAGAGCCTGGTGGTGATTATATGTATCAGATGCAGGTTCTCAGTCTCCATATCCATGTGAGAAAAACTCACAACTCGTACTAGGACTGAATTTCTTTGTCCGCTTGATGGACTGTCATGTCATGGCCCAGGGAATGCCATAGAAGAGCTAAGTTTGTGGTGTGACTCGCTGTCATACAGACCAGAAAAATAATACAAGGTTTGATTCTGGAAAGTAAAGGAATTTATTGTCTCTTGGAAGAAATGGAAAACAAGGTCATGTTTAAAGAGCATTACACAACATTCTCAGGAAAAGAGAGGTTAATAGGAAAGAGAAAAAGAGAAGTTCTTTGGAAAATTTAGGCTGCCAGGTATGATTTACTGATGTTATTTTAAGGTATCACAGAAAACAAATATGAGGATGGCAGTAGATGCTGGAGCAATGCCTCTCTTTTGTTTAGGATGCTTTGTGACCACACCTGTTCAAAGTCCCTTTCATGAGAAAAATAGAGTGTTCAAGTATTTTCATTTCAGTTAGAAATGGTTTTCTGGGTCTACATAGTAGTGGTCATATACAAGTATAATTTAAAACACTTCAGTATAAAATTTAGGAAAATCATGTTTAAGCTCTTATGTGGCAACTCATGTTCTAGAAAGCAGACACGTAGCACAATACCATTTTTTTGGATGCAGTCGCATTTTCTTTCAGCTTTGTACTATTCATAACTTTGTTCACTTGGCTATTAAAAAAATGTAGGCAGAAAGCTAATATGCAATACATTTGTTAAAAATGCAGAAGTAAACACAATAGTTTTAAGAAGAAAAAATATAACTAGGTTTGGTTTTATGGTTTGGGGCTTTTTTGCTTTAAAAAAGTTACCAGAAGCATCATTTTGTTACTGTCATTTGAAATTCATTCACTTAAATGGCTTAAATGGTCAAAGCATTTGAAGGGGATAACATATAAGTCATACTAAATATATGTGTATATATATATTTCCTTTATTGTTTAATTCATACATTAATGAATGAGAACACTTCCTTCCATATGTATGAAGGGGACCTTATTAATGTATATAAATATATTATGGGATGGAAGATGGAGCCAGCCTCTTTCCAGTGGTGCCCAGTGATAGGACTGCAGTCAATGGGCAGAAACAAACACAGGAGATTCCCTCTGAACATCTGGAAACACTTTTTATCTGTGAGGGTGTCTGAGCATTGGTACAGGCTGCCCAGAGAGACCATGGAGATATTCAAAAGTCGTCTGGATACCAGCTTGAACAACTGGCTTTGGATGGCTATGATTTAGCAGGATATTTGGACCAGATGACCTCCAGAGGTCCCTTCAAAACCATTCTGTGGTTCTGAGATAAATATTCAGTCATGAGCAGTCTAAGAAGGTATATTACTGATTCATATACTACAGTCATCTATTACATATCTCACACTGACACCAGGATTTTTTTTTTGAGTTTTAAATGAGTCAAATGTAACATTTATTGGCAACAGATAGTGAAATTTCTTACTGGAAACCGCTGCAAAAATCCCTATTTTTATCACTGCTATAAGTCCCCCTAACTTCTTCATAATACTTTTCAAAAGAGTTCATTATTATTATTATTATATTTAATGGTATACTTGTTAGCATAAATTTCATATAGAATTTAGATAATATTCAAAAGTGATGTTTCTTTTTGTCCCTCACTACTCTGGCAGTTCTTTGATCTTCAAAGATTGCAGAACAGTTTACAAATACACAAAACTATGAAATTACAGTACAAGAAAAGGTACATCCAACTAAATGTGTGATAGAAGTTTTGTTACATCTCTAAACAATGAATTTCAGTATTCTTAGAAATATATTAATATGTAGACCAACAGTATAGAAACCTGACATGCAATGGCAGTGGCCTTGACAAATCACTGTAGAACCTCTTACCCCATACTGAAAAGGAGTCTTGGTACTAAAGATGTTTTCTTATCAGAAACATTAATTTCATCACAAGTCTGAATCCTTTGTAAGATTTTTATCTAGGCTTCACTTTCATAGGCACAAACTTCCTTTGATTTTTCTTGCTGATTTTTAGTTACAAGAAATACAAGCCTACCATCCAGTCTCTTTTAATCTACATTTCATATGGATTTTGTTTTGACTCTATTTCCTTCCTTTCACACCATATATTTTTGATCAGTCTTAGTTCCATTCTTCTACTACTAGTCTCTGCCCTGCAGTAGCATCCACCTCTCTTGCTTGTTCCACTTTTATTTCAGAGGCACCCTATGCTCGCCACCTGTCCTGTGTGTCTTTGCAAGGGGCATGTTTTCTTTGACACATGACTTCACAGTACAGAAGAGAAGAACTTCTTTCTTTCCCTTTTGATGTCTGGCCTCAGACCAGCCTGGAAATACTAATGCGAAGAATAGACTCATAGAATCATTAAGGTTGAAAAGACCTTCAAGATCAGAGTCCAGCCTTGGATCAAATACTGCCATGTCAACTAAATCTTAGCACTAAGTGCCATGTCCAGTCATTTCTTAAACACTCCCAGGTATGATGACTCCACCACTTCCCTGGGCAGCAAGTTCCAGTAGTAAATCACAACTTCAGTGAAGAAATTTATCCTGATGTCCAACCAAAACCTCTCTTGGTCCAACATGAGAGCATTTCCTCTCATCCTGTCACTTGTAACCTGGGAGTAGAGGCTGTGCCCCACCCAGCTGCAATGTCCTTTCAGGCAGCTGTAGAGAGTTATAAGGTCTCCCTTGAGCCTCCTTTTCTCCAGTATAAACATCCTCAAATCCCTCAGCTGCTCCTCACAGGACTTGTGCTCTAGACCCTTCACCAGCTCCATGACCCTACTCGGGACTCATTCCAGCACCTCAATGTCCTTCCTGAATCAAAGGCCTGGAACTGGACAAGGCCTCACCAGTGCAGAGTGCAGAGGGACAATCACCGCCTGGTCCTGCTGGCCACACTATTGCTGAAGGCCAGGATGCCATTGGCCTTCTGGGCCACCTGGGCACATGCTGGTTCATGTTCAGCTGCTATTTATCAGCACTCCCAGGTCCTTTTTCCCAGGCAGCTTTCCAACCACTCTGCCCCCAGCCTATAGCACAGCCTGGGATTGTTGTGACCCAAGGGCAGGACTCAGCACTTGGCCTTGTTGAACTTCACACCATTGGCCTTCACCCATCAATCCAGCCTGTCCAGATCCTCCTGCACAGCCTTCCCACCCTACAGCAGATCAACACTCCCACCCAGCTTGGTGTCATCTGTGAACTTACTGAGGGTGCACTTGATCCCCTCATCTAGATCATCAAAAAGAAATTAAACAGATCTGAAATGTCAGTATGCTCCATAAAAACAGAAGTTTCTTGGATTTTTGTGGTCAAGTTTTAGCAAACTGCTAGTGAGTTCATACAAATTGGACTTCTCCAAGATTTACATTATAAGTGGTTTCTGGTACGGATAGCAAACAGCGCATCAGTGACATACAGAACATCCTTTTGCCAGATGTCAATTTCCTCCTCAACATATGAGGAGGGCACAAGAGCCGCCAAAGTAAAGGTTACGGGACTGTTTTGTTAACTGCAAAAAATAGCATGTTTTTCTCTTGCTTCACAGCAGAAACATTTTGGCTGAAATTTTCCAAAAGATTTCTTCACAAGGCAAAGGCCGCACACGGAAAATTTCAACCTAAACAGTTAGTTTGGCAAAAGTATAAGCAACTAGGTCTTATAACAGGAAATGTTTGTAGCCTTAATACTGAGCAGTGCTACCAATTCAGCATATAATTTACTCAGCACCACCCTTATGCACTGACAAAGATATTCAGCACCTTGCAAGGCCAAGCTGTGAACTTGGAAGGAATGAGCTGTAGCTCTCAGTTAATGCTGACAAGTGTTGACTATTCTCTTTTAACCACAATCTTTGCCCATTTTTTGTAGCATAGCTGTTTACATTCTACAGCTACACCATATTTTTGAAAGTCCTTTACTAAGTTTGACACTCATGATGATTTCAACAAAGTTGAAAAAGAAGAGAAAGATGGCTTGCATAGTTTCCATCAAAGCTTTTATGACTAAGGTAGTTTTTGAACCCTTTTTACTCTTCCATGAAGACACTCTGCCCATCTATGGTTGTCCTGTTGGAACATGAGGTTATCATCACCAGATGTAGGACCCACATCATCAAATATATGATACATGAGCATTGCATACCACTGAATACTCCAGAAAAGTGATGCCAAGACTTCAAAATGTGGGTCACTAGTATACAGGCCTCACTATATTTTCCATTAGATGGGCAGTGACCTTAGGTGCTAAGGGACTTTGCTTTTGGCTTCTATACTCCAGAAGAATTTTGCAGTATCACTGTATGTAGAAAAAAACCTGCCATCTATAATAGGGCTAGAAAAGCTCGTCTTCGTATTTTTCTACTGGTTCAGACTCAGAAACATGTGAGAGAGGTGTGTTTTTCTGGGAAGCCTTTTCTTTCTCTGAGCTGATAATTTTAGTATAATGAGACATAAGAGTGAGAGTCTTCCAAATTTCAAACTCATCCTTGGACTTGAAGACCAAGAACTGCTTTCTTGCTGCTTCTGTTGAAGCATTAAGCTTCCAAAACAGAGGAAGAGAACACATACCTGTGACCCACCGCTGTCACCAGGCCCACTGAAAGGAATGCTTGAAGGAGGCAGGAGGTGGCAGACACCTCTTGAACTGAAAGTGGCCATACAGATCATTTCACTAGTACAACATCCCTTCCTAGAGGGGATACCACCTCTTATCTAGTACTGCTGTGCTACGTCCCAGACAGCTGCTCAAAAAGAAAAGCTGAGGGTAAAACCAGATATCAAATTGTATTATACAATGCTGAGTAAGTATATTTGTATGGAAAGGTTTTTGGAGCAAGAGGCCTACAGGGTTGGCTTCTGTGAGAAGATGCTTGAAGCTTCCTCTGTGTCCAATGAAGACAAAGTCACCCAGCTCCAAGACAGACCTGCCGTTGATGAATCCCGAGTGGCAGTTTTAGCACCTCCAATTTACTGTGCAGAAGTGAATTGCAGCCAGAGAAGAGAGGAGTGAGGATAAACAAGAGGAACCATTCTGTAGACATCAAGGTCAGTGAAAAAGTTCAAGGAGGAGGCACTCCGGGTGCCAGAGCAGAGATTCCCCTGCAGCCTGTAGTGCATACCACGGTGAGGCAGCTGTGCCTCTGCAGGCAATGGAGGACTAAGGGGGAAAAAGATCCACCTCTAGCCCCTGGAGGAGCACACACTGGAGCAGGGGAAGAGTGTGAGAAGTCCTTCCCCTGAGGATGAAGGAGAAACAGAGACAACATATGATAAACTGATCGCAACTGCCCTTCCCAGTTCCCCTGCACCACTTATTGGGAGAAGGTGGAGAAATGGGAAGTGAAGTTGAGCCCAGAGAAGAAGGGAGGGGTGGAACAATGCATTTTAAGATTTTGTTTCATTTCTTTTTTACCCTACTCTGGCTTGACTGGTTACAAATCAAATTATTTTTGTCAAATTGGCTGTAACTGGTCAGTGATCTCTCCCTGCCCTTATCTTGACCCTTGAGGCTTTTGTTATATCTTCTCTGCACTTATTTCATATGAAGGATAGATCTGGCATTAGAAGTGAAGGATTAAATCCTCACGACTCAAGAAATTAGTCCTGAAAATGAGCATTCAGTATCCCAGGATTCAATGCAAAAACTGTTAATGCAAAAGCAGAATATATTTTTCTTGTTTCCTTTTGTCCAAGTGGAGTTTTACCTGCTGGCAACTTAGCAGACATTGATGTTTAATTTGTACAAGAAGAGAGCTGCAACTTTCTGCTGAAGTATTGTTGGACTTCTTTCATTACTAAATACGTTTTCATTTCATCTTTGGCAAAAGAAGAGCTGATGATTAGCAATAAATTTATAAGGAGACAAAATGAAGAGGCATAAGAAAGTCAGTATTTCTATTTGTTTTGAAGACTTTTATTGTGCTTCTATTTTTACATATGTATATTTTATCATTTGAAAGTGATTGTACCTAAAAGGAATAATAGAATTTAAAAAGAAATGTCAGTACCAAATACTATATTCCATTTACCTCAAATGACAAATTCATTTTCACTGAGAAGCTACTGCTGAGCCTTGGTCATAAAGATGCTGTAGAAATACTGATACAAGCTTTGCCGAGAATTTTGTGATTTACTTCATTTCATCTACTCATAAGAAGCATGGCCTAGTGAATCAAATAGCAGCTGGAATGTTCCTTGGATGCAAAATTAGAACAGCATTTTAAGAAAAATGTTAAAGTTTGAACATTTGGTTTCATTTTAAAGTAGAATAAAAGTGACATCCTTTCAAATATTTAATTTAAAATACAAAACAGCCTAGACCCCAGTGGTTAGGATGCTGGAGTAAAATCTGTTTGGAAGATTTTAAATAAACTGTATTTTTTAGGAAACAGCAATTTGTTAAAATGGGAAACAAATCTGTTTATCACTACATTGTTAAAAGAATTTTTAGACCTAAAGCAACATTTCTCATTTAAGTTGTAAGAGTGGCCTTGCAAAGGGATTTGAACTTAATCTTCCAAGTATCCAGTGATTTCTCACAGAAAAATGGCCATTAGGATTAGACTTGACTTCCTACTCTGAGACAGGCTTCCCATGTTATCTTGGACAAGTTGCTTTGGTCAAGATTGTTTAAAGGAATTGAATGTCTAAACCCACTATGTATGCACATTTTTTCCAGTTTAACTGCATGGTCTAATCTTACAAAGAGGCCAGAGTACAAGTCAGAACAAGATATGGGAACACCAACTACAGACTATCATTGGATAAGATAACAGCTTGACATTTAGAGGTGGTGGGAACAAATACATTGTGATTGAGTACTGGTGACAAAGGATGTTGAAAAGAAGTGGGCAGTCAAGTTTCAAGTTCACACTCTGCTCCCAAAGCTGCAGAATTTAGAACATTGAATTGAACCTTGACATAGCTGGAAGCTATGTCAATCAAGATCAATCAAGCTGCATTTTAAAACTATTTTATGCAAGAGACTATATGACTGGGAAAATTTTCAGAACCTCACTGCTTTGACTGCCAAACAGCTTTTTTACCCATTAATTGAAAAATATTAATTTACTATTTTACACTCATTGGCAATGATGCCCTTTGACTTATATGATTTCTTTCTTCACTGGAATTTGTGTGCCTGGTGTACCTAGAGCTAACAATCATAGCCATTCTAAATTCTGTTTTTTCTAGGTTAGACAACAAATCTCTTTTACTATCCCTTTGTAAATAAAGTTTATCTCAGTTGCAAAATCTGGTAGCCCTCCTCCACACAAAGAATCCTAGAATCATTTAGCTTGAGAAAGACCTCCAAGATCAGCAAGTCCATCTATCAAAGCAGCACCTCCATGTTCTCCATTAGACCATATCCCCAAGCGCCACATCCACGCACCTTTTGAAGACTTCCAGGGATGGGGGTTCCACCACTTCCTTGGGCAGCCTGTTCCAAAGCCTGACCACCCTTTCAGTGAAGGCATTTTTCCTAATGTCTAATCTAAACCTCGCCTGGTGCAATTTGAGGCCATTTCCTCTCGTCCTGTGGCTTTTTACCCAGGAGAAGAGACCAGCTATCACCTAGATATACCCTCCTTTCACGTATTTGTAGAAAAACCATAAGGTCTCACTTGAGCCTCCTTTTTTCAAGGCTAAACAACCCCAGTTCTCTCAGCTGCTTCTTATAAAACTTGTGCTCCAGGCCCTTTACCAGATTTGTTGCTGTTCTTTGGACACCTTCCAATGTGACTTTTCTTCATCACATAGCATATTTCGCCACCTTTTTCTGGTAATACTTTGTTATATGGACGCCAGGATCCCTCAGCTTTTCCCAGTATGGAAAATCATCTATCTATCTATCTATCTATCTATCTATCTATCTATCTATCTATCTATCTATCTATCTATCTATCTATCTATCTACCTATCTGTATTTGATGATGCTTGTTTCATCAACAAATTTTGTTAGATGATTTTTACTGGTTGTGCCAAGTTCAGTATTGAAAATGTGAAAAAAATGTTGGAATAATAAATTGTCCTGGAGACTGATTCTTGAGGGGCTCCAGCTGTAAATCCTTTTCAGCCCAATCTGCCCTTTTTAACACATGCTAGTCATGTTTCCTCTCACCCACACAGAGTTTTCTGCACCAGTGCAATTACTCTTTCTTATTCTGTTATTTTCAGCTCTAGACTCAATCTCCGCTCCTGTTACAAGACTTGAGCTTTTGCTCTAACCTAATATATCAGAGATTTGAACGTGATCTCTCACACCACAGTGAGTGACAGACCTGGAAGATTACTGACTTCAAAATTTCCATTTTCTTATGGTTGAATAAATATCCTTCTAAGCAGAGTCAATGTAAGAATTGTTTAATACCATGGGAGTGTTTGGAGCTGTGAAGTGCAGGAAGACACCCAGTAAGTGAACTCCTGAAAAGTTGGAGGGAAGTGGAGCCTCTAACTGAGAATTATTATTCCCCCGGTCAAGCAGCTGTATGTCATGTACAACAACCATGAGTGAAGTGCTTATTTCTCTCTAAGGAGATGTGTCTTAATCAGCCTATATGGCATCTGCAATTTTGCAGCTTGCAGTGACTCTTGCTTATAAGTTTGAGTCAGGTATAAAAAAATTGTCAATTTATTATCACATGCTGTATAATTTTCAATTTGTCGCATAGGCAGGTCAGAAATATAGTAAAAAAAATGTAGAATTCTGCAAAATATTTTTTAATGCTTGATCTCATTCAGTGGTTTGTCCTCAAATTTAATACAGTAAATGCTAATGAAGTAGTAGAATATCCACTATTGGCAACTAGAAAAGCTACTGATATCTGGTTTTCTCTGTTTAGTTTTCCCCTGTTTTAACATAAGCATTTTTCTAGCATGAATGGATACAGATTTTCCATTAAAAACTGCTAGCAGTGGATGAGTAAATGTCTGCCAATGTTACAGCCAGTTCATGAAGAATCCAGCTCCACGGTCTCGCCAGCACAGCAATTAGGACCACATGTGCTAGAGAGGGAAGGGAAACCCATGCATAGTGATGACAGTCCCATAAGGCCTGATGGCTGCCTTTCCATTCCCAAATTTCAGAGGCTTTTAAAAACATATCTGCCTATTAGAAAGTTTTTAGATTGTGTTTTTAAACCCACAATACTCCTTTCTATATTATTATTCATCTCTTCTTTGACTATTGTATTTATACCTTATTATGTCAGGAAAAGAGTCAGTTTTTAAATTATTTAGTGCAGGAACTAATCATAGAAGGAGAACATAGATAATGTTGAGAATGTATACAGCTTCTATCCATATAGATAGGAATATGTGTATGTGAAAAATATACAAGTATATTAAACTAGAAATATTTAGACTGTGAATGACTTCTGGGACTGGCACCAGCCTTTGGAAGCTTCTACACCCCAGTCAAGGAATTTGCTTCATGGCGGATTTTGTCACTTGTTTAGCAGCCTGCATGAAATTAATTTGGGGTTATGCTCTCTTCTTAAAAAATGTATAAATCATGCTAGAGTAATTGGATCTTAATAATGTGTTTTGCAAAAAGGATTGTAAGCCTGGATAGATATGGAACTCAGACAATACTACTGCTATAAAGTTTATTAGTAATATGAGCAATTAAATCTATAATGGTATGTATATATATCTAGGTTGTGACTCTGATTAAAATATAAATCCAACAGCAAACTGTAATAAAGTGATAGCAGCAATCAAGGGACAGAAGGATCAACATTACAAAATAGGATTAAAGGTTGCTGACATACAGACAGAGAGCTCACTGACCTTAACAGATGAAATACATATTTTTCAAAGAACAACTCAACCTTGCTCAGTGGCAGCAGACACAGAAGAAAGCAGGATTACTGAGGGATGGCGCAGTGCCTGAGGTACCATGGAACAGACTGTGCACACTTGAGCCAGGATGGAGGCATAAACACAGGCTGTCAGTGCAGAGACCAGGACACCCAGCTCCATAATTCACAACTTAAGAGGCATGTCCAGTCCCTCCTGCGTTTACCATGTGAGTTAACACTCAGAGGGCACATCTTTCTCCAAAGGGCAGCCTCAGATTGGCAAGGCCACCATGACACATCCCTCACATCATCCACCAGACTGTCCTGGCCAGGCTGTTACACTGGCCATGTCGTGACCCCTCTACATAGCTAACTGGGTAAACTAAATGAGCACAGGCTCACATCCCAGAACATGGCTGGCCCTACAACATAACACCCTGCATGATGCCTGGTCATTGTCACCATCCCTCTCTCAGATCACTGCCAGCGGGGCTATCTCTCCTGCCAGGCTCCACTCCCAGGGTATTTAGACTGTGGACTCTCTGGTTCAGGAGAGGGAAAAGGCTATGGTTTGGGCAGAGGTGACAGGTTGGGCTATTGCTCTTGTGGGTGGAGAATGGTCCTTGCTCTCTTTCTTTCCAGCTTTACTCATCTGATCGGAGTACACTCCCCACAAGGCACCTGTTGTCTTTCTGAATTTTGAGGGATTTCAGTGTTACAGAGTGCAGGTCTTATAACACCTCAGCATCTAGATGTTTGGCTCAGAGCGCACACCGTGCTCTTCAGATAAGTACTGTACCCACTACAATTACTGAGGCACACTGCTGCAAAGAGATCAGTATTTTCAATTATTTTCTTTAGTCAGTTCATTAAGCACTGTGCTTGAAACTGATGTAATTTTTTGTGTGAAGACTCACCTTTTTTTCAGATAATCAAAAATCATTACTTTAGCTTTACATTGATAATGTTTATCAACATACCCCTGAAGAAGTACAATATTTTAGTTAAGTTGGGTACTGCCAGAGAAAGCCCTGACATCTAGCGACTAAAGGCTGGTAGGAACTGTAAATCCCCAAAGAGTTGAAACCACACTTTTTTTTTTAAGTCGTGGCACTTTGCCAACAGGATACGGCTCTGTTACAGCATTGCAGTGAAGTGGTTAGGGTCAGAATTGCATTTAGGCACAGTCATTGTTGGATAACTGCCTGCCCAGCCTCATTCATTCACATACAGTACATATGTTTATAATGCATTTTGAGGCCTCTGTAACATGGACTTGAAACCAAAAGAGAGAACAATAAAGATTTAACCAACCAGCATAGCTGGTTCATTTCCCAGACTCTGAACTCTATCCAGAAGACACAGCCAGAAGAAAGCTTGAAGAAAGAGCCCATAATACAGGGAATGAAAGAAGAAGATGGACAGAAAAGGAGTTTTCAGGGCATCAGTTAAGAAAAAAAAATAGCCTTGCTTACATATGGACTAAGGAGTCTACAGATGTGCACAGGATGAAACATCCTCAGCTTCAGGCAGTGATTTCCTGAGAAATGCATAACTTCCAGTGCACCTCCTGATATTGGTCTGTTAGATAGAAGAGCCCTGAACTTGCATTTCCTCTTCACATAATATTCTCCTGATATTTTAAGAAAATGGATTTATAATACTTTTGTACATGGATCCTAGCAATCAGGGCATATATGGCTGCAAAGTTAAGAATCTTGTAAGATGCACTTAAAAAAAATATCCTTCAGGGCACAGCTATGCTATGGAGTACAGGGCAGAGCTGTGCAGTAATGTGTCATACAAGAAGAGGAGGGGAGAGCTGTGGCTGTTCTGCCTAGAAAAGAGAAACCTCAGGTGGGTCGTCTGAATGTGATGTTGAAGAGTAGTAAAGAAGATGGAGTCAGGATCTTAGAGATTTCCAATGACAGGACAAGAGGCACTGGGAGCTAAGTGAAATAGAGGAGATTCCATTTAAGTGTAGAAAATGCTTTTTCTTTTTAATGTGAAGCTGACTGAGCATAGGAACAGGCTTGCCAAAGAGGTTGTGAAGTCTCCATCATTGGAGATATTTAAAACCCACTTGGATATAACCATCTGCAAGATGCTGTAGCTGACCCCAGATTGAACTAGATGTCTCCAAAGGTGTCATCCAGTCTCAAACTGTGGTTCTGCTGTCTGTAAACAAGCAGTGATACGTCAGCTCTGGGACAAATCAGTCAGGCTAAGTTGGTGGTGTGCTGTGCTCAATCAAACTGTTTTTCCAGTGCCACCTAACACAATTTAAAAACTTCTGACACTGGTACCTCTGTATGTTAGATGCATTACAGCGTTTGGATCTATCACTTCTTTCTGTTAAGATCTTCATTGCTCCACAGCAGCTTCCTACAAATGGCCTGGGATACCTGGAAAATGCCTTCAGCTTGAGTTTTCTTCATCTAGTTCTAACTGCTCTCAAGTTTTGCATGGCTTTCTAAAGGCCTGGGGGTCCTATGTGAGAGACCAAGAAACTGGACCCTTGTGAACATTATGCCCAGATATAGTATTATTGTCTGATCATTATATGTAAAATAATTTTTGGTGACAGGTCTACAAAGCACACATTTTACAATCTTTCTCCATTACAGAAACCTCACTATTTGCTGCAAAAATGTCAGCCAAATAATATGAAGTGGTATCTTCCAATTAGAGCTAGATTTTTAAAAATAACCACTCTTGCAATTAATCAGTTTTATGTGCACTTCAGCAAATACGGGCAGAAATATTCTACTTATCATGGGAAAATTAAAAAATAGAAACATTAATGCAGAAAAGTAGACAGGTCTCTTTTTTTTTTTTTTTTTTTTTAAGTGACAGCTCTGGGATATACCTTGGATTTAGTTACAACATATGAAGAATATGGGGTGAAACCTCTCCCCTATTGAAATTACAGAGAAATAGGCCAGTGTTTCATGCATGAACAGTAACTGGCAAGACTTAAAAGTCATAAGTATTCATTTTGTTTGGAATTAATGATGAAACAAGGGTATGTGAAATGCTTGGTTTGAGAAACATTTTTGAGAACATTCATTTTACCTATTTGGTAAAAATTTTGGTCTAGATTCTTGTCTCATGATAACCTTGAATAGGATGGGGCTTGTTAGGACATTGAGTTTAGTCTTCTCTTATAACGAAGGACTGGTTTAGAATAAAATTCTGCATTCACTTAACTGGGGGCATCTTAAATGCTTCATGATTCTATTACTCTAAGGCAAAACCTGTCCAGTTACCTAGTTACTACTGGCATTTTAAGTACATTGTGTCACGTCTGCACAAGTACATTGGTAGAACTGAAAAAGCAAACTGACTGAAGTAACACAACCTAGCATAAAATGAACAGGAAAGAGCTACCCTTTATAAATCAGAGCAGTTATCCAGAAAGGTTGGATGCAGCTATGCATAAACAGGAAAACTCTGCAGCTGCTCTCTGTCCAGCCATCCCGTCTGTGAGTGCACTGGCTGACATTAATGGATGGGTATTTCTCGTAGTGCTTAGAATAAATCTGTGCCTGGCCCTCAGTACCACATTTAAGTACCTTATTTTTTTGGGCCATCTTTGTAGTATTAAAAAATAGTTTTTCTGTGACTCTTAAATAAAGTTTCTTTCTGCTCAAGGAATGCTTTTAAACAGTATCAAGGTATTCCTTGTTTGTGAAATATTGTGTTTTCTAGTTGATACCCACCAAGTTTCTGCCTAATAATTTTTGAAAACTCATGGTATGTACCAGATATTAAAACCTATTCACCTGCTAAGTTATGTGCCTCTGTCTTTTGATGATGATGTTCAGGTCATAATTTGAAATGAAGCTGGTGCTACAAACGTTCCTCTTAGCCCTAGATGGTGGTCTTGTGGAGAAAAATTGCTAGGATATGATTTTATAATAGTATAACTTTGTTATTCAAGAAATCTCAAGCAATGACACCATAAGGGGAAAAAAAAGGTGCCTATTTGCACATGGTCAATACATTCAGCTGTCTGGTAGACTGAATTTTTTTATGAACTCATGGAACAAGATGTGCCTGGAATAAACCCTTGATTAGCGTGGAATCACTGAAGGCTTAAGGCATCTTTCTTTGCCTGAAGGGTATCTTTTGTGGGTAAGCACTGTGAAAGTCATCTCTACAGCTCTCATCAATCTTAAAACACTCTGGAGAGACATTTTAATCCCCATGTACAGATGGTGCAAATATATCACGGAGAACTGAAATGACCTCCTGAAAACTAACAGCAGGTCAGCAGCAAAACTGTTATACGTGGATTCCTCCTTGAAAATAACCTTCTTTTCCAGACATGCTATTTCCCAAAATCTTGTTAGTTTGGAATAATTGCCAAGCATTTCCTTTTCTTACCTTGCTCTGATCCTCATGGACTACATACAAGGTTATCCTTCTAGTCTTAGGCAGTCAGGAGTGATTGCAAAAGGACACATTCCTAAGAATTTCACTTACTCTGAGGCTGTCTGGATTTCTACATCTAGGAGACAAAGAAAAGCAACCACAGTAATTGTGCATGCATTCGTCTATGCAGTGGTTAATGAATTACAGTCAATTAGTTATTACTGGCTGGATATTACCTACTCATTCCCTAGATAACTATATAGTTATACTAGTTATCTTCAGACTGGTGAAACTGATGGGGTTTTTTTTCCCACTTGTAAAATGTCTGTGCATCTAGCCAGCTGTATGTCAGCAGTTCATGTTCAAAGACAGCAGAAAGAAAACCCTCATCACAGACTTTGTCTCAGCCTCACTGACAACTTGTTTTCAAAGTGATGTTCCAATAGTAGGTAAAGGTAGAAAGAAACCTCCTGGCTATACTACTTGTAAATAGATGTGGCTGTGGTAGCCCAAAGGAATCCAACACAGCTAAAACATGTTGTGTTTTCTAGGCTGAAATGAAGTTTTTCTAGAATTTGGATATAAAAATAAAACAGTCTGCAATCATTTTACAGGCTTCTATTCCCTTGGATATTCTCTTCTGCCTTTGTGGCAGAAGTAGCCTATATTCTTTCTCTAGTGCTGCTCCTCAGATTTACTTTTGCTGTACAAGCAAATCTCTCAATCAAATGATCCTTCAGATCAGGCAAAATGTCCAAGGCACATGCTATTTTTCTGTTAAGACTGGTAATACTTCCCCATTTTAATGTGAATGCATTAAAACAAGAAAATTCTACATCCCCAGCATTTCCCTAGAACTTCCAGAACAGAGCAACTCCCTACTCTTCCCTGGGAAAGCAGCAGAGTGGTTCAGCATATCAATATAGCAAATGTCCCCAGAAATCCTACCAGTGCATCTGCAGGATAATAGTACTGATGAGGACAAGAATGGTTCTCTGGTGCAATAAAATTAAAGATGCCAGTCACTGGCAAGGTCACCAGTCAATCCATCATTTCAATGGCACATAATAACAAATAATGATAGTTAATTAAGAGAAAAAACATTAAAAGATATTTTAACAATATTTATGTATTTAAAAAAATTTAAAAGGAAGGAAAGGGACATTATGTACTCTCAGGCATATGTGTGTGAAAAATGTGATAACTGTTTTATTTTCTTTAATGTTATTGGCTTGATTCTCATTTGTAATTTAATGAGGTGCGGTGATTCATTTTAGTGCACTTTCAGCAGATGAGAATCTGGTTTTAATACTGAACACAGTAGAAACTGCAAGAAAACAAACAATATTGATGTAGATCTTGCTGCATAAGGACAAGATTTTGAATAATACAGGTCAAGATTTAAGTTCTGATTTTGACACCAAGGTCAGGTGGCTTAATTCTTAGCTATTCTGACTACACAGCAAGTCTTCCTGGTGTCTGCCACATACAGTGCTAGTGCATTGTATCTCAGGCAGTTTCCTTGTCAATTGCTTTCATATTTTCTTCAGTGATCATATCTGCTGGGTCCTCTGCATTTGATGACTGCTCTCCTATTTAAATGTGCATCAAAGCACATTCTTGTGAGAGTTTTTCAGCCCTTGCCAAAATATACCTGCGTTTTTACAGAATTTGTGGTCTATCTTTGCCACATATCCCTTCACAGCCCTTCTCAGGAACAGAGGAAGCCAGTCCTTGTGTTTGTCAATGAGGAAATCATACAGCTAATAAATGTTTTCCACCCACTAGGGAGAATGTTCTGCTCATGTGCCTCTGTTCGTTATCTTCTTTTCACCTGGTGTCAGAATCTGGCCCTTACTCTTTTTGAAACAATTCATTTCACATATTTTACTTTCAGATATTTACACATCACTAAGAGTAAATGTGATATATTCATAGAATCACAGATCGTTCTGAGTTGGAAGGGACCCACAAGTATCATTAAGTTCAACTCTTAAGTGAATAGCCTGTAAGGGGATCTAAGCTTATAACCCGGGACCTCAGTGTAATTAGCACCATGCTTTAACCAATTAAGCTAAGGAAAGTTAGATATTATGAATAAAACCTTCACTTCTGGTGGTATCTCAGATGAACCAGAAGCGTTCCATAGAGAAATGACAGACTTGGTTTATGGCTCTGAATAACAGGAGGAGCATATTGAACAGTTCTTCAGATTGTTCTGGTAAGAGTGCAAGTTACATACTCTGTGACTAACATGGTACACATGGTACACATACACATGAAGAATGTCTTCATCTGAGTAAATGACAATGTAGGGATTTAACACAAATAACAACACTTCAAAAACAATACTACCAAAACTAGAGAGATTCCTGGAAAATTTACATGCTTTTCCATATTTCACTCACACATGTCCTCAGTAACTGTCATCTGAAGGGTCACTTCAGAATACTGAAAGGGACTAAGAAAACTGACATGTTGTAGCACCATGGAGAAGTGTGTACAAAATATCTATTCTGCATAATTCAGCTCCAAACAGACTTTTTAAATCATTTGTTGATGTCACATCAGAATGATCAGTGAAAAGTGCTCTGTTGATTTCACTTGTGTAGGAATACTTCAAAATCAAGGTAAGAAACAAAAACTTTTAAATTAATATTCATATTCTCTCATAAGATTTCAAATGTTAAAATCTTCAGAAATCTGCTTTTGCAAATGACTGGGAAGACTTAAACAAAACTGTTCACTGCCACCCATGAGTTTAAATAATGCTTCTGTGATGGCACAGAAAATGCTTTCTGATCTCATAAGAAACACTGTTTGCAAATCCTGAGTCGTCACTGATGATTCAGTGAATCATATTTAGCAAACTGAACACAATAAGTAGTAGAACAATGACTTTCTGATGACACAATAAAATCTAATGCTGCTGTTGTACAGAAATCACTACATCACCATGAGAAATAAATGACAGGTCTTGCATGACATTCTAGGTCACAAACATATTAATTGTCAAAGGAAGACAGAAAAATGTTATACTCCTTTATGAAATCTGTTCCTGAAGGTTATCAGAAAGCTCAGCACATAGTGAATCCAGCTGGTCTTTGCTCCAGGACCAAATATATTATAAGATTTTAGTTTCTGTGTGCTTCTAATGCACAAAGAAAAAAGTAAAAAGTGTTTGGTTTACTCTGCTCTGTTACGGTTCCTGGACCTTATTTCAACAATTTTTTCTAGTAGTGAAAAGATAGTGGTCTTAGGTCTGTGCCACACACGTGCTGGAGGACCTTGTAGTCACACTGCATTTGGGGTGGTCTTGGTGGAACACTGTTGCATGCCTTTCACCAGGAAGGAAAGGAAAGGAGGAAAACTGTTTAATTTTTGAGATTGAGCCCAAAAGAAAATGTGCATAAAATACAAACTCTTCAGCATATTAATTTCCTAATTTATGCACCTAGAGATTGATTCATCATATCTGCAACCTGTCCTAGAAAGTCATTCAGTCTGAATTTACAGGTGTTTATGGTAGCAAGTTCTTCCCACCACTAAAACTTTTTCCAGTCATCAGTAATACTCCCCTGTTAAAATAGTATAGTACTCTTGTCTCAGTTATTCTGCCTTTAGGTTCTAAATTTCATCTTCTGTTGTACTTCTCTGTTATATTTATAAACTGGGCTTCTGCCATATTTTTTCTAAACAGAATATAGGTTCTTGTCTTCATGAACCTTTTTAAAGAGTATTCTTTAAAGAGTATTCTTTAAAAAAATCTACTTGGTGCTGAAAGTTGATTTAATACCAGGAAATCTTTAAAATGTTTAGTGTGTTCTGGATTGGAATAGAGAGAAAGAGGAAGAATTTCATGGGTCATAAGAAAATAAACTGGATTTCCTACTGAATATGAGTACCATGGACTAGCTTGGTTTTGGAGTGAGAATTGTACCCATATATTAAAGGAAAGATGTTTTCAGAATAACTAATTTCTGTGGAGACATCCAAAGGGAATGTACTCATACTCATGAAGTTAAAACTCAGTATCATCCTGTTCTGAAGTGATACTTCATAGATTTGGGGATTTTTTTCACATTTCTCACAAATTAGTTGACATAATCCTTGAGATTAGATATGTCTCTTCAGAGCTGAATGATTGTGTCTAATGGACAATGTACTTTTAAAAAAAACTCTAAATTTAAAACTTCAGGTGGATTTTGGTTTGTCTAGCTCTTTCCTTGCACACTTGAAGCATCTCCATGTTCCTTCCTGCCCTGGCTTCCATGTCTCCCTTTTTGTGTTTGAGTTTTATGAAGATCATCTTGCTCAGCCATGCAGGCCAGCTGCTGTCTTTGCCTAAATTCCAGTACACAGGGATGGAAGTTTCTTGTGCTTGAAGAAGGCAATTCTTGAATATCTACCAGCTCACCAGGACCCCTCTTTTCTTCAAAGAAGAGGATTCTTCCCAGCGGGTATCTGAACAGGTCAAAGTTTTTCTCCTGAAGTTCAGGACCATGACCCTGCTTTTTGTCTTATTCCCTCCTCTCAGTTTCCTGAACTCTGATGTTTCACTCTTGCTGCAGCAGAAGCTGCCCCCCGTTTCCACATTCCCAAGAAGATCTTTGTTTACAAGTACAGTAGACCATGTACCCATATTGATTACCCATCTCATCAATACACTTCAGAAACCTCCTGGATTGCTTCATATCACACCATAACTTTTGCTTGCCTAACATCCACCACTTCCTCACTTCATTTTTAATCATGCTCTCCTTCCCCCATCACTCTTAGTTTAGAGGTTTCCTCACCAAAGTGACAGCCCATTGCTTCACTTAGCCAGTTAGATCCCATCTCTTACAATAAGAAAGTCCAGTTATCACTGATGGCTAGTAAATCCCCTGAAACTTGTAAGAAACTTCCACTAAGTATGTGGTTGTTAAAAGCCACATCCAAATGAACTAACCAAACTATGTGCTATACTGTATAGTTTGAGAACATTTTGTTTTATTTCTCAGTGTAACACAGCAGGCACTGAAGACATTTTGGATGTTTTCAGCAGCTCCATCTTCCTTTCCTGAAATGTGGTCTCTTTAGTAACAAGATACTATGAAAATCTTGTTTCAGAAAAATTTTCTGCATACTGAATTCAAAGGGCAAAAATACAGTGTTTTATTGTTAGCTTATATTTATCATAGCCCATGGAAAAGAGAGTGAAATAAGCCTCACCGTCACCACATCTTTCTCCACAAGAAGACTGACTACATCCAAAGTCTTCTTGGCAGGTGATTGTCTAATGCTGGTCTCCTAAGAGGTGTCAGACAGTCCACAGTGTCCTCAGACAGCCTGTACCAGTCCTCACTCTGCTCACAGATAGTGTTTTGTCACTTGGGGCCGAGCTGCCATGCCTACAATCTCAGCCTGCTAAAGACAGAACAGTTTGTTCTATTTATTACGTTTTACATATTTAAAGAGTGTTATCACCCCCTCCAGCCACTCCTTCTCCAGTCTAAACATTCCAAATTCCTTCAGCATATTTTTTCCATAGATCATACTTTCTAGACCTCTGATCATTCTTCCACTTTGTACTTTTTCCAAAGACTCTATACATCCCTTTAATAAAGACCTTGAAAACATAACATTGGCTCCCGCTGTGGTCTTATCATATTGAGTAGACATACTTTCTAGATGAAACTTGTGTTTATACATCTCAGAATGATATTTTCCTCTTTCCCCAGCTATATGAAATTGTTGTTTCATGCAGAGTTTGTGATGTATTATAACCTTCTGCGCCTTTCATGAAGAATTGTCACCCCATTTTTTGATCAGATTATTTACACAGACTGTATGCCTGAGTATGTTTATTCACTTACATCCTAGCTTTTTGACTATGTTTCCATTTTGTAAGGATTGTGTGCTACCCCTTTTAGTGTGATTGAGGGTCATCCAAACTTGCTGCTATCCAATAATTTTACTCTTTATCACATATTATTCTTTGGTCTTGCACTGATATTACTATAGTTTGCTAAGACCAAATTTCTTAACATTGCTTATGAGAATGTTATGTGAGAAACTGTCAAAACTGTGACTAAAGTCAAGAGGTATCTGGCATCTATTGACTCTCTTTTATCCACAAACCCTACTACTTCATCATAAGAAGAAACAAAGTAGGGAGAAGTTTATTCCCAACAAATCCATGTTGGCTGTTACTTACCACCCTGTTATCTTCCAAGTGCTTACAAATAGTTTAGCTGATTATTGTTCCAGTACTTTTCCAGGAACTGTAGTTAAGATTTTTCCTCTTCAAATCCCTGACACTTTCTTTTCCCCATTTTTGAATATAGGCTCTATATTTTCTAAAATTCAGCCTCTTGAACTTCACTGTTCCCTAGTGTACTATCAAAAACACTTGTTAGTAGCTTGGAAATTATTTCAGTCAGTTTTTTTTAATCAGGTCAGTTACAACAGGGTCAGCTGATATGACAGCATCCTAGTTGGATGGTTATTCATCAAAATTAATGGGTTTTTCTAGTATATCTGCAATTCCTCTCTTTCTATTACTAATATTAATTGTGATAAACTTCTAACCACAGTTAATATTTGCATAGAAACCACTCCCCTTATGGAGTCAATTTCTTGTTGCTATCATTTGTTAGATTTTTAGAGGTTTTATCTCTTTTTCAGAATGTTTCAGAAAAGATAAGAAAGCAATCCTTTTACAAGATGCAATTCAGGTGTCATTTATACCAAAATGGACCGAGGGCTGGTCGCTGTTGTTCACGTGAGGGAAAACAGAAACAGCTTCCAGAGAAAGGAAACTAGTTTGAATAACGTTTTGTTACTAATCATTTCTAGTCAACAAGTAGGATTTAGTGCAACTGGGTTTCATTACTGATTGAAATATTATTACTACTGTGTACAATTTGTGTCATTTAGCAACTTTTCCAGTGATAAGTATTTTACCAAGCCTGCAAAATTCTTAAATAAAGGAAAAGATAACTAGCAGGCTTACATTGTGGTCTCATGGACTTCATGGAGAAGTCCTCGCTATTTTTATATAAAAAACCCAGTTATTTAAAAATAAAATGTCCAAAAGACAGAGGAATAATACAGGTTAAGCCAACTTTTTCAGGATCCATAAATCCTTGCATAAATCTTCCTGATGGGAAAATCTTTAAATCTTCAGCTTCTAGGAAAAGAAAGATTGTTGATTCTGGCACCAGCTGCTAACCATCTACCTATCATTTTTCATCAGTTACCAAAGATGAAGCCACTTAGACACACATGTTAAAATTCCTCCTTTTGGAAATGTATAAAAACCTGTCAGGTTTTCTTAGAGAATTTTAGCTTTACTAACCTATAGTTTACCTTAGAGAGAACTCTAACCAGATGAAAAACTGGAGGTATCTTTTGCAACTCTTTTCCTATTGTACCACTGAAGTCTGATTTAGAGACTTGATTTAATTAAAGGTTTTTTGCCACAAGAACTGCATTTTTGTCACAGCATCTTCCTGAAGCATTAGAAGCTGGAGGCAGAGTGGCTGGAAAACTGCCTGGCAGAAAGGGACCTGGAGGTGCTGGTTGACAGCTGCTGAACATGAGCCAGCATGTGCCCAGGTGGCCAAGAAGGCCAATGGCATCCTGGCCTGTACCAGCAATAGTGTGGCCAGCACCACCAGGTCAGCGATTGTGCCCCTGTACTCAGCACTGATGGGGCTGCACCTCAAATCCTGTGTTGAGTTCTGGGCCTCTCAGTTCAGGAAGGACACTGAGGTGCTGGAGCAAGTCCAGAGAAGGGCATTGGAGCTGGCAAAGGGCCTGGAACACAAGTCTTATGAGGGAGTTGGAGGTGTTGAACCTGGAGAAAACGAGGCTCAGGGGTGACCTTATCACTCTACAACTACCTGGAAGAAGCTCTTCTCCCAGGCAGGTATCAACATGGCCTGAGGCTGTGACAGGGAAGGTTTAGGTTGGACATTAGGAAGATTTGACATTGGGTGATTAGAGTGATTAGGTGGATGATAAGGATATTAGACATTGGAATGGACTGCCCAGGATGGTGGTGGAGTCACTGCCCCTGGAGGTTTTTAAGGAAAGACTGGATGTGAGACTTAATGCCATGGTCTAATTGACATGGTGATGTTAGGTTACAGGTTGGACTTGATGATTTCAGAAGTCTTTTCCAACCTAATTGATTTTGTGATTCTCTACGGTTTACCTCTGTGAGAACGCACCAAACATTGCTTTGTATGAGGCATTAGTCAACCTTGGAGATACACTGAAGGCTTTCTGACCTGCCCCAGCTGAAAGCAACTGCATCAAATTATGGAATGGCAGGAGGCTCAGGCTGGACAGTAGCACCAGGGAGTTACAGCCATTCATTGTGCAGGACGACCCCTATCCTTTCTCACCTGACTGTTTATTCCTTTCATGTCAGTCCCTGGAGGCTGCTCTGCATTCCTGAGTATAGCTTAGAGGTACTCCTCTGGGAGCTAGGAGGTCTGAGGCTGAATTCCTTGAAACTCAGAGAGAAATTAGGTCTGGGACCTAGGACCGAGGTGCTATAGACCGAAGTTAGCACTCATGTCTTAAGAAAAGGATGACCAGCCCCAGGAAAGGAATGTGTCCATCTACAACCTTTGCCTAATATTTCTAATGAAATACCTTGAAGCTCCTGCCTTCCCAGGCAGAAAAATACAGCCTTATTCTTCAGTTTGAATCTCATGAATAACCAGATTTTTGTGTCTTGAAAGGACAGATAATCTCCAGTCACCTGCTGTCCTGGACAGTTCAGACCAGTGCCTTGAATTGCCAGTAAAACTAGAGCCAGCTAGGATTTCTGCCAGTAAAAGTATTTCTTTTGTCAAATCATGTTCAGGAACTCTGAATTTCCAAGATTCAGGTTTCACAAGCAATTCTGCCATATGGAAGGGCTGGGAATTCCTGGGCTTCCAGTATCTCTCTCCTGGTCCTAGGGCCAGGGCTCTCAAGGATTCCAGGCACCTTTGTCCATGAGGAGGAACTCATGTAGAAAGGAAATGCTCTTTCCAAGGAAATACTTTTAAAATTAAGTTTTCTTACTGTTTTATAGAGAAGGCCTTTAAAAACACTAAAATATTTTCCTGAGAGAAGGAAATTCTCTTGAAGTTTTGAGCAATAATAACTGGGAATAAACTGAGGGAGCAGCTAGGGAAAAAAAGATATGGGAGGACTGTCAGATTTTCTGATGCATTGCATGTTCTAATCGGTAAAGATTTATTATTTTACAAATGTAAACCATATATGTGAAATTTTCTGTGCCAGGTGTCTTCCTTTGGCTGAATAGGTTTATAAAATATCAGACAAAATAGTTCAAAAATAGAGAAAATACTGATTTACTGATCACTAATAAAAAAACAATCAGGGCAAAAAAAAAGCTTTAAAATCTCTGATTTTCACTTCCCCAGGTGAGAGAATGAAGAAAAATATTGGATGTTTATGCATGCTGGTTATACTTCTCCCATATTTGTACCCATCCATCCTGTGCTAGTAAATGGAAAAGATCAAAATAAAATAACTCGGAGGAGAGAAAGAAAGACTGTTACTGGTCAGAACCCAATTTAAGATGTTCCCCAGGAGCTGAATGTCTTTAAAATCAGCTTAAAAATACTGTGTGAAGTATGGTGCATAATGTATGTATTGTGCATCATCAATATACCACAATTGTGGGAATCACATCGTTATCTGTAGACCATGAAATTCTCTATTCCCAGCATGATTCACTGGACACCAGGAAAATCTGCAAAGGACTCGGGGGTTTTCTAGCACCTGAAGGACAGCACTGGGGTCTGTGCTCCATTTTTGCATCGTGTTTTGAGAGGGTTTATTACAGCCAAGTAGCTGCACACAGCAGTTCAGTTCCAGCTCTGCTTCAGGCCGAAAACAGCTCCTGAAATTCAGAGCTGGAAGAGGGAAAGACAGGCACAACTGGGTTGTTGTTTTTTGAGTTACCAGGATCTGGCTTGATGGGCATTGAGCCAAAGCTAAGGTCAGCCCTGCAGATCTGCACCATGCTCCCCAGTGTTTTCAAACATGATAGTGCATCAAATGGGGTAGTGGTTTCACAACATAAAGTGTTTTGGCCACATCAAGTTTCCGTGCAACCTGGAATATTCAGGAGCCCAACACCAGCAGCCAGGAGCTCCAGGGCTCAATTCTGGTCTGTCAGAATTTATTTGCTCGGAATATGGATACAGGACATTCCACACAGAAGTTTCTGCCAGATTCAACCTTAATCTGGTCTGGCTAGCATGTTCCACTACCATTATCCAGGATAACTCAATCTCCTAACATATTGAATAACAGAGAAGTGACCATAGAGACAAAAATTCCTTGCTCCATGCTACTACTTGAAGGAGAGAGGTAGAGCAACAGTAGTTTAACTTACAATCATATGATCCAGCTCTGGAAAGTACTTCTTGTATCATTGATTCAAGTCCCCTGCTACCTAAACCACTTCATCTAATCCTGTTCATAAATGTATCTTAAAATTGGTTGGATTTCTAGTCCATGCTACAGCCTCAGGAAAGTAATTACAGAACAGGATTGCTTTGATTATTTGAATTATTATGGTTTCCAGACCAAATTCCTGGCTGGATTATGCATAATAGTTCTTGCGCCAACATTGTTCTTTAACTTAGATATCCCTTCCCTTTCCACTATTTAATCTCTTGATGTATTCATAGTCGTAATTAAAAGGACAAAACAAACAACTCTTTTATCTACAATTGTATTTCTCCAAAGATCTATTATACAGATTCCAATTCAAAGGAAACCCAAGATAAGTTGATATCTTGGCTTCAGGTTAAGAAAATACTCTCATTGTCAAGCTGTGGCAAATAAGTGAAGTATGTGTGCTGGCAAACATCTATTATCTCCTAGCCCATGCATATTATCCATCCTGTTCATTGTTGCCCTCATCCAAAGAGCAATATTTTAGTGCTCCTGAACACTGGGAATTGCTGCCAGAGAGGATCCTGCAGAAGGTCCTTGGAACACTTTTCTTTATGGGAGGCAGAGGTGCATTCAGGTCCATCAGCAAATCGAAATGGGGCAGCTGTGGCATTCTAGGTCTGTGTAAAATGAATATACCTGTAAGAACAAGTCAAATGTTTTCAGCTGAAGTTATTACATTGTCCTGTCCTTTTTTCCTTTTCTTTTCTTTTCATGTGTGTGAACAGGTTGCAGACATTGTGAGATACCTGTATTATAAAGGCTCAACTGAGCCACCTGGGAAATTCATCGTTGGATTGTTTCCATTTATTTCAGTGCATTTTAAATACATGACATGCCAAAGTGACATAGGTTCTTGGTTCATTCGATAGAGGAACAGGTAGGGTTTTTTGGAAGTATTGGCCACCTGTCTTCAAGGGAGAAATCCTTTCACCTACTCCTCCAAAACAACAGCATTCATATGCTTGAAATGTTTTCTTTAGCTGACAGAATCTCTTATATAATCTGCAGACATGCAAACAGCTCTTTGGGAGGGGGATTGCTTTCCTCAAAGCCTGACTCAGTATGTCAGTCAGTAGAAATGTCATTACTTTTAAGATGAAGGCATGTGGGTTATAAGGGCAGATTATTTCTTTACCATTTGGTGTTAAAACAAAACCTTTAACTGGGACAAGGAACCCTGGGATAGAAACCTCCTGCTGGTCAAGCTATTTCATCCTTCTAAATAACCCAGAAATTTGTGATTTTTGTAACAGTTTAAATCAAAGCCAGGGAAGAAAGAAGCCTTTACCCCCAAACTGTACAGTGTGATTCTTTAACAATCTGATTTATGTTAAAGTAGAGATTCCGAAAGTGCCTAAGTGGATTCAAAGACCAAAGTGCAAAATCTTGGAGTTTTCTCAATAAGTGTCCAATCTTTTCTTGCAGGACCAAAATATAACTTGGCCCCCTCAATCAAAGATGCTATTTACTTCTAAAAAATTGTCCATGTTTGAAAAATTCATTGATATAGGCATTTTTTCTTCTTTTGTTCTTACAACAAAGGTTGGCACTGTAAGTACTTTTTGTAATCTTGGCATATGTGCAAGCAGAATGTACAGGCTGCTCCCAGCAAGACCTGTAAATGGTCTCCAGTTACTACTTTTGTTTCAACTGGCATCAGCAGAGGTACACTATAATCTACTTTAAATTTTATTTATTGCTTTTAGAAAAATGGCCTAACTATATAAAATATATATTAACTATCTTAGCTCATATTGCGTACAGAAGCTTGAATAGTCTTTGCCACCGACACAGAATGGCAGAAATTAGAAACAGATGGCAATTACTAGGAAAAAAACATGAATTTTTAGAGGAAAATGAATGCAGTGCATTCCAGAGCACATAGAGTATTCTTTTCCATGAAAATTAATGGCTATTACAAAGGTATTGTGTTCAGTGAACTTTCATATCACTGACTTACCTAGAAACCGAAGCAATCAACTTTTAATTGATTTGACATAATTTAGAAGTTTGTGAAGGGGTCAGCATGACTGATAGGAACCTGAGATTATACTGGATATTTTCTTCCACATTTTTCTTCAAGTTTGTGGCTCTTGCTTTTCTCTATTTCTCTGTGTTTCCCTGCTTTCATTAATCATTTATATATATATGCTTTTTCCTATAGTGCTTGTCACAAATGAAAATATATAGTTGTTTTCAATCATGGATTGCATATTTATAAATGTCAACAATTACATTATGCCTCCCCATCTTATTGCTTAGATTCTGTTGCACTTTTCATTCATATCCACTACATGCTCCATAACAGGCCTTTATTAAATGGCAATTAATTTTTTTAATATAGATGCTAGGTACTTTCTTCAGAAGGTTCCATCTTGTGGTATCTTTTTCAAGCAGAAAGGAACTTCTACAAAACCCTCTCACATTTAAGTGTTCAGCAAAAGACATTTTCATAAATAAAGAATTCACAGTCATTTCTGCTCATCTTGTTCAGATATTTTACATACACAGATCCTTGTGGACATTTCTCAGCCAAAGAGTGTTTTTTAAAAAAATAAAATAAAGACTCTTCTGTGTGTGTCTTCGTAGATTTCAGGTGTCTGCAAGACTTTA
The DNA here is from genome assembly GCA_013398275.1 of Promerops cafer. Taxonomy (NCBI): domain Eukaryota; kingdom Metazoa; phylum Chordata; class Aves; order Passeriformes; family Nectariniidae; genus Promerops; species Promerops cafer. The sequence continues at coordinate 2,445,094 of VZSE01013056.1, read as the reverse complement.
GTTCCCTTGTTAATGTTGTTTTCTTAGTTTACTTAAAGGTCATTTAGTTTGGCAGAGTATGTGTCTACCACTGAGCATTCATATGAGCAAAAAAAGAAGGGCCTCTTGGCACCTCTAAAATCTTCTCACATCATTTAGACATGATGCAAAAAATTCCTTCCTGGAGGATTTTCTCATGTTCCCATTGCTTTCAAAAATTTATGAATATGATGTGTAATAGAGACAATAATATAATAAATACTCTTGTTCCAGCTTCAATATTGAAACTGAACAGGGCTCTTTATTTATACTGAGAAGTCCCTACCCAAATGTACCTGAGACTGAAGCTTCCACAATTATAATATATTTTATTTTCACTCAAAAAATATTGCTGCATCCAAGTACTTCCATGAGTATGGGCATTCAAGAAATCCAAGCTGGATTTTAATCTTCCATTTAGGCTTTTCCAAAACACAAGTCTGAGTCCTTTCAAACTTCTAGGCGATTCCACTTTTGAGACAAGTTTCCTGATCCAATATATGCATGCAAAAGTGAAGGCCAAGACAGGATATAAATGCTGTGTACTGTTTAAACACCCAAACAGGGCACTGCTACGCCCAAAATACCTTACTGCATTAGGGAGCTCTTGCTGTTATCTTAAGGGCTCCATTTCCACATCCCTGATTGTCCTCTGGACTTCTGGCTGTCCTCTGCTCCTGGGAGTCATGCCTTCTCCTGCTCTTTGTCATAACCGCGAGAAACAGCAGGCAAATAAAAAAAGGGAAGCAGGGGAAGAAAACACATGTGCAAGTATAAGCTAAAAGAAATAAGTGGAAAGACAACTAACTTTTCATATATGGTTTCTGATCTGAGTGTGTTGCCATGGGAGCTGAAAATATCCCAGTCTCACTCCAGCAGGAATTTTGTTTTGGTATACCCCAAGGGGTCCATGGTTGTATGATGAAACTGATAGGTGGAACTGATAGATGAGCAGTACACTTTAATGTGGGCCTGGCAGACCCTGTAGACTTGGACCATTTTATTTTCAGTTCTGCAGGAACCAGACTAACGTAAGAACTCAGCGTCAGCTCCCAGCCCATTTGTTATGGAAGGTGCTGCTTCCATGGAGAGGCTGGGACATGCTCTGATGGACAAATGGTCTGGAAGGCACCTGCAAAAGCCTGCTCTGGTATGTACTGAGATAACACTTGCCACTCTTACAGGGAAGAATTACCAGCATGAAGGAAAAAGGTCTTGGGTAATGCAGGTGCTGTGTGTTTCTGCTGTGGAAAAGAAGGAGACATTTTGCTCTTGGCTGCCAGAATTTTTCTCTTTAGACCTATCAACAGCTTGAGCTTCAGAGTGTTGGAGTAATTTAGTCCATGTAATGAGATTTACACAATTCGCTTGCCAACACAAACAGGCACAAACTAAACAGAAAAGGAAAAGGTGGAAGATATGACACATAATTAAAACATATTTGCAAATATATTTAAAGCTTTTCCTTCCACACTGGGAGATTATAATGCATCAACTCTCCTACTGAGCTGATCAAGACACTTCTGTAATACATTAACAATTCTACTAAAACACCATTTATTATAAAGTCTCAATTCAATTACACTAATGAGTCCAACAGAAGCAGTGAAAAGGAGGATTCAGGGTGTCTCCTTTCCAGGGTACCACATCGTGGCTCCTGGATCCTGTTCCGCAGAGAGAAATAGTCCCAGTGTCAAGTTAAAACTCATCATGGACAGCATGGGTAGAGAATCCCGGACAAAACCCTTCAGCACATACTTACCTTTTTATGTATGAGTATCACTTCTAAGGACCAACAATCAGGTGTCAGAAACTAAAACTATACTTAAACATTTTGTTAGATCACTTCCTGACTTCTTATTGCAAAAACTGTCTAATAAAATGTTCTTCAGTCCTGAAAGGCCCAAGAAGCAAGAACGGAATCTGTGAATTTAGTGCTTGAGTTGTTTCCTGACTCAACAGCAGTAGACAGACTTACCAAAGTACAGCCTCAGTGATTACTTTATTTGCAGTCTGACCCATGCGACTGTGTGGTCAGCTTTAACAAGCTGGTAATCTTTCCTAAGCAGTTTGCATCAGAATTTCAGCACAAAAAATGGCCAAATTAAAAGAACCACAGTAATGAAGTCAGCCCTTTCATTAATTTATTGAAACAAGCAGTAAAGCCAAACATACTAAGCAAGGCGATCTTCTAAGTTATGTGTGAGTGGAGGTTCTCACTAACAGAATTTTAGTCTCTCTTCTTTGCAATCACATGCATTAAAACTTTTAGAAGCTTTTTCTGAGGACTTAATCAATTTTTAGTCTGAAGCTGCAGATATGTCCTATGTTAAGAACACTCAGTTTCAATATGAATTTCCCTTTAAATCTAACAATGGATTCTAGGAAAAAAAGTCAATTCTATTGCAAAAATAGTTGTTGTTGCTAGGTTTAAGTCCTTCCAAAATTATGGGTATTTGCAGTGGATTTTTTTCTGGAATCAAACAGGCCAGATGACTCAGGGTAGTCCAGACTATAATGAGGCTCTTCGGCCTTTTGTTTGTAATGTGAGATACCTGCATCTATCTCCCAGTAATGCTTCCCTTCTGGGAAACCTGGGTTCAGGTGTGTGCCCTTACTGCCTCCTACTTTTGTGATCATCTAAGGTGCTGCTTTATGGGAGGTTCTTCTCCCTCTTGCCCCCAGATCTCAGTTTCCGTGCTAAGTGAAAATGAATGGCTTGGCTCAGAGAGGATCATGACATGTCCATGACAAGGACCTGATCTAGAAAATAATTAAGAAGGGCATGACAGCATGAATAAAACATAAGCCTAGAATTTAAGCTAAACCCTGCCTCTGAGAACTTCCTTGTCTGCAGTCACCAGTTCCATCAGAAACACGAACAGTGGTATGGTCATTGTTTGGAAATGAGGTCAGCGGTTCAGAACTTCAGGTACATATATTGATGTGTTTATTTATTTGGCTTTACCTACCACTGCTTTTTTTGTTAGCGATGTCCTAGTTCTTCTGGCATCACTTACTACTGTGTCAGACATATTTGTTCTGCATTAATATAATCAAAACCTCAGCAGTTATTTTAAGTATTGGGCCCCTCCCCTAATCTTGCAGTGCTAGGCAGAAATCTGTGTCTTTGTCTTTCCCAGTCAAGGTTTTAGACTTGCAATTCCATTTCCAAGTGGTAAGTGTACGTATTGATGAATCACAAAATCAACTAGGTCGGAAAAGACCTTTGAGACCATCAAGTCCAACCTATAACCTAACACCTTGTCAACTAGCCCATGGCACTGAGTGCCACACTGAATTTTTCTTAAACACCTTCAGGGACAGTGGCTCCACCACCTCCATCTGTAGCCCATTCCAATGTCCAATCACCCCTTCTGTGAAGACCTTCTTCCTTATGTCAAACCTAAACCTTCTCTGGCACAGCTTAAGACTGTGTCCTCTTGTCCTCTTGCTGGTTGTCTGGGAGAAGAGAGTGACCCCCACCTGGCTGCAGCCTCCTTTCAGGGAGTTGTAGAGAGGGATAAGACCTCCCCGGAGCCTCCTTTTCTCCAGTATAAACACCCCTAGCTCCCTCAGATGCTCCTCACAGGACTTGTGCTCCAGACCCTTCAGCAACCTTGTTGCCTTTCTCTGGACACACCCAGAGCATCTCCAGCATCTCCATATCCTTCTTGAATTTCAGGGCCCAAAACTGGACACAGGATTTGAGGTGCAGCCTCAGCACTGCTGAGTACAGAGGGACAATAACTGCCCCAGTCACACTATTGCTGGCCACACTATTGCTGATATAGGCCAAGATGCCATTGGCCTTCTTGGCCACCTGGGCACAGCTGGCTCATGTTCAGCAGCTGTCAACCAGCACCCCCAGGTCCCTTTCTGCCTGCCTGTTGTCCAGCCACCCTGTCCCCAGCCTGTAGTGCTTCAGGGTGTTGTTGTGGCCAACATGCAGGACCTGGCAATTGTTTTTTTTTAAACCTCATATCATTGGATTGGGCCCATCCATGCAGCCTGTCCAGGTCCCTCTGCAGAGGCCTCCTACCCTCCAGCAGATTAACACTCCCCCTGGCACCTTGGTGTTATCTGCAAATTTGCTAATAGTAAACTCAATCCCCTCTTCCAGATAATCAATAAAGATATTAAACAGGACTGGGCTCAGCACAGATCCCTGGGGGGCACTATTAGTGACTGGCCACCTGGATACAACACCAGTCTCTGGGCCCAGCCATCCAGCCATTTCTTAACCCAGCAGAGTGGACTGTCTGAGCCATGGACTGCCCGCTTTTCCAGGAGTGTGCTGTGGGAGACAGTGTCATAGGTTCTACTGAACTCCAAGTAGACTATAGCCACAAAATGTATGAAATGAACCTACTTTTCATGAGCAACTATATGCAGACATATTGAAATTTTGTAATCCAACCAGTATCACTTTATATTACTTATTTTGTTTGGTGATATTCTCATTCATTTCACGTCGTGTTCTTTCATAATTTACAAAATAATTAGTAGATCAATGTATGGCCTCTATGTCACATCTGCTGGCCTTTAGGTGACATAGTTCATTCCTCTATATTGCATTAAGAAGGTATAGAAGAGGTAATTATATTACCACTGTTAATTTGCCTTGCAAAAATAATGCATCACAGCTTGCAGGAAGAGAAACAGATACTTCAAATTGTATTCAACTTCAGTTTGCAAGTGAAATGAGAAGACTGGGAGCAAGAGAGGCTTTCACACTAGATTCAGTGTACCTTATAAAAAGACACTTCAGTCTCTGATGGTTTGTGTTGGCTTGTGACGGGCAGAGTGAGGAACTACACTCGTGTACAAACAGAAATATATAAAGGACAGGTGCTAAGGTGCTGTTCCCTTGACCTGGCTCGCCCATTTACTTCAGCTGTGCAAGTGCTCTGTCAAGGAAACGGCTGGGCATACTCACACACACAAATATGATAATGAAATAGCAGCAAGAACCCTAGCTAAAATAATCATTGGCATTCAGAGGTAACACCATCATCACTATACAAGCCAAGGCATTTCAGGGACCTGGTGACAGATGGTATTATAATTTTTTCCTACCAGAGTTTGCTTTCATTATCCTATTTAAAGACAAAAGAAGCCTCAGTGCCTGAAATTGTAATTATGATATACACAAGGTGCTGTTTGAAAACCTCTAGTCTAACCATATTGCCTTTATTCCATTTTTTTTTAAGTAACTTCCCTTTCACTGACTTCACAGTTTACCAGATATCCTACATTAGTGTATTATAGCCCTTCTAGAACTAGTTTTCTATGAGGTGTTTGGGGTTTTTTAATGTATTCTTTGTTGATAGCTACAGAAATTTCAGCATTTCTGATTAGTTTTTAGTCTATATTTTTTCCTAGGTATAGCTGCTATCGTGAAGTTTAAATTAACTTCTTTCTACCACAATATAAGATTTCTGCCACAACCCAGATTTCTTTTACATACACAAATAGGTACATGTTTTGCTTTTTTTTTCATAACAAAACCTGCACATAAACCACAAAAATATCTTATTTTAGACTAGAATGAATTATAAGCAACAAAACATCTGAGAAATCATCCTTCCATCATCCTTCTCATCCTATTCCCTCAAAACTTTTTTGAAAGAAATACCGTTCTTAGCAAGCATGAATACCTCTGAGGGCACCAAAAGCAACTTTAAACTTTCTGTAAGATATATAAATTTTTTTTTTTGCTCCAAACGAAATTTTATTTTTCATATGCTTTTCAAAACTCCTATTTCCAGGACTGCAGGAGTCTCTAAACCATAATGAATCTTTTAAAATAATACTTTAATATTCTACTAAAATCTCACTTCTGGTAATAATTATGTCAAAAAATTGTAGATATTTGAAATGGAGAAGCTCATATATTTCATCTTACTCTCAAAGTTGAACTGTTCTCTACACTTAATCTCTTAGCACTTTATTAATTCCAGTTTAAAAATGATGAATAACAGAGTTTTCACCTCTTCCTTTGGGCAACTGAGTGCTGAAAATAATGTAAAATTCTCCAATTTTGCCTTTGTGAAGCATTTACAAAATATTTTAGGGAAGCATTACTGGTGTTAATTGAGTATGTTTGGGTTTTTCTTTGTTTTGAAAAGTTCTGCTTGCAGAGATATTTGGAATGAACTCAGCACATGTCCTTCTGGCCATGAAATTGAGGAATATTGGGTGATAAATATCCATCCATATGCCCAAATGTGTTTTCTCCATGGTTAGCTGGGAGCAGGGAGAGAAGGTGTCAGAGCATTCTTCTATAGCCACAAGGCTCATGATTACAAAGGCTGCTCAAATAAGTAATTTTGTCCTGGCTAGGTAACTGGTAAAAGAATGCTGAACACCTACCCCTGCTAGTAGAAGGTTCATGGGAACTCAGAAGCCTGAGGTTTATGAAAAAGGAAGTTTTCCTTGAGCAAGAAACTGCAGACTTGAGGAAGGAGGAGGGAAAACCAGAAACAACAATGGGTCCCAATACTTCTAGCTAAAAGAAGACATCCAGCACCTCTGCTGTTACTGCAGCTCTGAAGAGATGATGTGGGTTTTTTCATTCAGTTTGTGTCTGAACATGGAAAACTGACTGATTGTCAACAAATGTGTAGAATGTTGTTTTGTGAGGGTATATTATGTTTGAACATTTTGTCCATTTCTTAACAGAGAGATTTTATTTAGAGGAGATAGCTGGTGCAATAGCACTTGCAGTATTCTCCAAGGAAATTGTTGTAGCATTGCTTTGTACTGACTGCTAGTCACAAATAAACAATTTTAAACTGTTTTTAATCAAACTTCAGTCCTGAAGTGGGAAAGCTGTGAAATCTCAAGACTGGTATGAGTAGGGGCAGAAAACTCCACTTCTTAGAGGGACCTGGATGAAGGCAGGAAGGTAAATCTGTAAAACTGCTGCTTTCTATCATCCCTGTGGTAACAGCTGGTCTTGGACTCATCTCATAGGCAAAAAGTATTGGATAGACAGAACTACTATGTCAATAGCAGTAAATTAAAGATGCTTGGGATTGTTCTTTTGGCAATGAGGCCAGCTGGCATTCAATCACCCGTATCCAAAACTGCCTATGAGAAATTATGCAACTGGACACAAACAACCTGCTTGGAATGATCCTTGGTCTGTCTAGTCCCTGAGCCTCACCAGGAGCTGTCAGAAAGTGAGCTAGCTATTGTGGATCAAAAATGCGCCATGAACCTTCCTCATAATTTAGTTATATAGATAATCAGTAACTGTGAGTGTTTCCTGGCACTGTTTATTCAACTGAACAGATATAACCATCATAATTTTATTACAAAAGATTCCAGTGGCCTACACAATTACAAATAATAGCCAGAGTAGCACTTCAATATTTTAACATAACATTTTTAAAGTAGAGGACCATTGCCTTATGAGCTGTGATGATAGTTTTGTTTAAAATTTAGAAATTAAAAACAAAAAATCCTTTGCATTTTGAGAAAATGATGTATCCAATTAAAATTTCATGAGATTCCACTTCAGAATAATCTCCAGAGAGCAAAAGCAAGTCATCTGCTCAAAAGTCTTGTGCAATATTTTTAAGGAAAGTCTTCCTTCATTAAATGGGCAGAATTTTTTCCAGTCCTCTTTTGTTTCCATTTTGCATTTAACTTTTTATTTCCCTACTTCATGCTACATAGAGGAAGTTCTGAGACTCTCCATCTGTTAATTCAATCACCCCATGTTTCATTCCTGTTTTCACTATTGTTTTTGCCTGTTTTATGAGGCTGAGGCCAGACATTGGGCAAGCTTGAGAGAAACATACAAAAAGCATTCTGGCCACCTAGCTCATTTCAAGCAAAAGAATGTGTGAATATATTTTGCAACTGCTAAGTCAGCTGTTTCCACAGTAAAGTTATTACTACCCAAAGCCCAATAAAAGACCTTGTTAAGAGTTTTTGGAAAGGCTTGTTTTGCTCTGTTGTTTACTGCATGAACTCTTCTGTATATCAGGTCATGTGGTATAATTACTTTTACCTAAAAAAGTTGACTGAAAAATCAAAATAAAAAATGTAAATTTTACAGTGAGAAATCTACCAATTTAACTAGAATTTTTTAACCTGAGAAACTGTTGCTTCACACTTCACCACTAGTTTTGTGTTGCACTGTAATTCCACCACATTTGCTGCCAGCCTTGCAGAGGCAAATGACAAGAAACCAAAAGATAAATCAAGAAAAAGTACATGCCATCATAGACATTACACAGATTCCTGTGAGCTGCATTTTTGCATGGTCATTCTCATTAACCTTGAGACACAAAACTGGTTTTGATTGTTGGGTTAACAACATATAATTTTTTTTATTAACAGTAACAGAATAAATCCATTATGATTGCTGTAGCCTGGTTTAAGAATGAATGTTAACTAAATTACCATAGTAGCATATAATTGCTCGTCTCCTGTTCCATGTGGTTTTGAGGAAGGTAGGAATAAAAATAAAATAAAAAGAGAGGCACAAAAAATGCAAAGGAGCACTGAAATGAATACTAGGAACTTAGTCATTAAAAAAAGCTCAATGAGAAGTACTCTGAGTCAAGTGTTGAATTGTATTTAAAAAAGGCTTTGAATTTTGAGAAAGTATGCTGCTTCTTGTTTTCTAGTTCCTACTGCATTTATAGAATCTGTACTTTATAAAGTATTTGTAAGATATAGTATTACATAAAAGAAATACAAGTGTCTCCTACTGAGAAAACCTGCTTGAATCCTTTGTTTCAGAAAAACTTAATGGAAATATTTTAGCTTCATCTTTTGATTTACTTATGCTACATATTAGTTTTAAAAATTCTGGATAGTGTTTCAAGAGAGAGAGAAGAAGCAACACTAATAGCATAATCTATATCACTAATACTTGTAATCACTTCAAAACTTTATTTCACAAGTCACTGTCAGAAACTCAGACCAAAGAACACCAGGGGATGTTCCAAAATGGGACATCTCCATCCCACAAACCTGCCTCAAAAGGATAAATTTAGTGTGAACTGCAAGGTGCCTAGAGCTGCCTGATAAGAAATATTGAGCACAGAGGAATCTCTGGAATTCGACTCCTTGGCACAGCCTATCCATCTGATTCAGTGTTAGACTGGATGTTCCTGTACTCAGAGCCCCTAATTATCATATGTGATTTTACCTAATTTGTGAGTCCCATTTTGATAATTAATACTGTCATGTTATCAGTCAGATTATCTTTCTTCCATAACATCCTAGGAATTAGGCTGCATATCCATGAGTATGATATTTATGGTTTGGTTTTTCTTCAAGCTTTGTAGCAGTTGTGAAGAAGCCATTTTAATCTTGTCTTTGGGAGGGGGGAAAAAAAAATTGACTTGCCTGGAAACTCCCAAGATTTCTCTGAGAAAATCAAATTCCAAACAAACTAGTGCACCACTAGAGAATTAGGTCAGGAGAGACCTCTGAGAGCCACAACTTCTCATATCTAATTGCCATCTCCCTACAACAGCAAAACCCATCAATGGTTTATTGTAAAACTGTGATATTTCCATTTTGCTTTATCTTTAATTCTTCAGGTTTTCAACAGGAAGCATATTCATTCCAAAGGATGAAAGGAAACAAAATAAAGATTGAAATGTTCATAGATGTGCAGAGTCATCCAAGAAGATTGCCAGGGAACATGATATTGCTACAGCCTAAGATTCTCAAGCCAATCTAAGAATTAGTTTTCTATCCCAAATTCAGCTGAAAAAAACCAAACCCTTTATGTATGCCCTAGAGATGTGCTTAATATAGAGCATTCCAATCCCAAAGTAGAATAGAAAAGTCTTACTGGAGAGCAAGGTTTCTCCTTCAGAGCATATATTCATCTGTGGTCAAGGTATTGGTATCTTTAATATGTCTCCAGTTATGCAAACCCATGGGCCTAAAAATAATTTTATGGCACTGTTCATGCGCTGTTGATCAACATTTCTTTTAGAGGATTCTTTTCCTCTAGCTTTTAAAAGCCATTCCTATAGACATGGAAGACTCATCTTTTGGAAAATTCTTCACCATATCTATATATTGAAAGGAGAGCTATTGCTGGTAGAGGTGGAATCTCTGTGGTTTTTTGGGGTGGAGGGGGGTGGGTTTTTTTTGTTTTGATTTTTGTTTGGTTTTTTGTTTGGTTTGGGGGTGTTTTTTGTTTGTTTGGGGGTTTTGGTTTTTTATTTTTTTGGCAAGCTGGATACNTTTTGGGGGGTTTTTTTTGGCAAGCTGGATATTTTCCTTTGCAAACAATGCTTCCTGTTTTATATCTCCGAAGGGCATGGTGATGTTCTTTAACATTTCAACACATCTCAAAAGTAATTAGAAATAGGCTACAGTAAGTGGATATTTATGCCCAAATCCCTGCTATTAGGTCACATATGGTCTAAATTGCAGAACTTGAAATAACAAGCAAGAATAACACGCTATGAAAGTTTTCACTTGACAAATCATATAATTATAATGCACTTCACTACACCTTATAAAATATGTCATAAACATAAGCTATGTTCCACAAAAGCTTGTTCTGCTTCAGGACCTGGCCAAAGTTCAGAAGAGGAAAAACAAACAAAAATGACACAGCAGAATAATGAGACACTTTAAAATCTCAGAGCAGTTTCAGTGGAATTCAATTATGCTGAAAGCTGAAATTTCATCCTATTTTTTTATCAGTGACCCTATATTAATTCCTCAAGATTCTTAACTGTTTATCTTAAGTTCTAAAAAGCTTCCAAGATGTGTAATAGGAAAATCAGAAAGACTGCACATAGATTGACAACAAGTGGGTGAGATAAAATTGTGTAGACCTTACAAATTTATGACATGAAGAATTTCACATTTTTTTTGGTAAGTTAGCAGATGGATTCAACTCTGCTCCTATCTCAGAAGACAGAATTTGATAGCTTCATTACTGTAATACTTTTGCAATGAGATCTTACCCATATATTTGTTTCTCAGGTTTCTTAACCTTCTTACTCCTTACTGAGTCCTTGCCACTCTGGGACTCTGACTTGTGAGATTTATTTCAGGATATAAGGATTTCTTTATTATATAAGCTGTTTAAATATGGACAAAGTTACAAGAGTAACTGCAAGCTGCACTTTAAGTTCAAACAGAATTTATGGTCTTAATATAAAAACACTAGGAAGAATCCTTACCTTCATTTTTTTGCCTTGAAAATCTATGAATCCAGAAGAGGCCATCTTTCTTTATCTTAGAGTTAAAATCTACAGCTCCTAGGATTAGTTTAGGAACAGATAGGTACAAAATTCATGGTGGTGAATGGTGTTGCATCCAGCTGGCAGATGGTCACTAGTGGGATTTTCCAGGGCTCAGCACTGGCATCAGTCCTGTTTAATTTCTTTACTGATGATCTTGATGAGGGGACCAAGAGCACCCTCGGTAAGTTCACAGACAGCACCTAGTTAGGAGGAAGTGTTGATCTGCTGGAGGGCAGGAAGGCTCTACAGAGGGAGCTGGCCAGGCTGGATCCATGGGCCAAGACCATTTGTATGAGGCTCAGCAAGGCCAGGTGCTGAGTCCTGTACTTTGGTCGTGACATGCCCATGGAGTGCTGCAGGTTGGGAACAGAGTGGCTGGACAGCAGTCGGGCAGAAAGGGACCTGGGAGGGCTGTTTGACAGATGGTTTAATGTGAGCCAGCTGTGCCCAGGTGGCCAGGAAGGCCAATGGCATCCTGGCCTGTGTCAGCAATAGTGTGGCCAGCAGGACCAGGGCGGTGATTGTCCCCCTGTACTCAGGACCAGTGAGGCTGCACCTCAAGTGTCCTGTCCAGTTCTGGGCCCCTCACTACAAGAAGGACTTTGAGGGGCTGGAGTGAGTCCAAAGAAGGGCAACAGAGCTGTTGGAGGGTCTGGAGCACAAGTCCTGTGAGGAGCAGCTGAGGGAGCTGGAGTTGTTTAGCCTAGAGAAAAGGAGGCTCTGGGGACACCTTATCACTCCCTACACCTCTCTGAAAGCAGGCTGTAGGTGGGGGTCACTCTCTCCTCCCAGGCAAGAAGTAACAGAATGAGAGGAAATGGCCTTAAGCTGTACCAGGGGAGGTTTAGGTTGGACATCAGGAGGAATTTCTTCACTGAAAGGTTGGTCAAGAATTGGAATGAACTGACCATGGAAGTAGTGGAGTCACCATCCCTGGACATATTCAAGAAATGACTGGATGTGGCTCTTAGTGCTATAGTTTAGTTGACATGGCAGTGTTTGTTCTCCATGATTTTGGAGGTCTTTTCTAAACTTAATTATTCTGTGATTCTGAAATCTGCTTTCTTCATTCCTCTGTAGGATAGATGGGAAATTAATGAACAGAAAGAATACTGAGGCAGTCTGGAACTCCTCATGACTAGTTGTTTCCTCATTTGGAGTTAGTGCTATAGAATTTGCCTTGTGATTTCAAATACCAACATTTCTGAATATTAACTTGAAAAGATAGTGCTAATGTTATCTCACAATTTTTTAAATTAAATTGATATTAAATCTTTCTGAAGATTTAATTTGCCAACTCCATTGACCACAGAATTCTTCAAAGACTGTCTTAATTTCTCTGAATTTGTGAAGAAACCACAGTGCAGAATGGCGAAATGACTTGCCAGAAATATCACTAAGAGAAGAGGGAGCTATAACCTACTTATTTCTGGTAAATTGTCATGGTCTTCATCCATCCAAGAATCTGGTTGGTGCTATGCAGCTCCCAGTGATACCTTTCTCTGTTCATTGGCCTGCAAAAAAAATCAAATCTTTGCTTGTGCAAAGTGCTGCAAACCTAAGGGGTGGAGTGTTGCAAGCTCCTAAGTGGAGTGCGTATCAAAAGCATGATATGATTGTCCTTGTGTTTTCATGTATGGTGTTTTCATTGCTGATCAAGAAGAATATACAGAAAAACTGTTCAGAGGAAACTGCATGAAGATATATTGAATTTAAAAGGGAAGAGCAAAACAACAGAATGGTCACACTAGGTAAATAAGGACATGACAGTTACATGAATAAATACCAAAGACAGTAATCTCTACTGTTGGCTACGGGCAAACACCAGTGGGAGTAAAAGAAACAAAGGGACAATATAGACCACCTATCAGTCTACATATCCTTTCATTTTGTTATGAACCCCTAGCTCAGTAGTACTGAGAGCATCTGTTAATATACTAATTAGTATACTAATTCCCTGCTAATTGATCGTGACCACTGATCCTCAGCTGCAATAATTGAGAGTATTTCTGTTGAAAGTGCAGCTGTACTGATCTTATGGATAACGTTCAGTGGCAATAAAATGTATTGGATGATTTAATAGGGCCAAGAAAATACCACAAAATATTTTCCGAATATACTTAGCTAAAATAAAAGTAGTTCGTTTTGGCTATATTTCTCCCTCTTTCTTACTCCTTTTCTGGGAAATTTTACATTTATGAAGGGGAAGCTCCCACTGTACCAGCCAAAGATAAGAAAACCTCATGGAGGAGTACAGGCTGCTGGCACACAGGGAACCAAAATCTTCTATATTCTTTTCAGTGTTTAATCCCTGATATTAGCAAAAATTTATTCTGAAAGCAATAATAATGGAAACAGCACATTACAAATTGTTAAGTATCTTCTTGATGTGACTTTTGAGAAAATAAATATATGTATCAACTTAAGACACATTCTTCCAGCTGAAGAAGAAAATCTGTACTGTGTAACACATGCGGATAATTGTGGTTCTTGTCTACTTCATTACACGGAAAATAACACCTTAATATATGGGTTACCAAGAATCAAGAAACATATTCACTCAGCATTTATACAGCCCAAAATGCCTGGATATCACAGATCATGCAATTCATAGCACCCTTCCCTTAACCTACAATGGGATATGGCCTATTTATTTATATTTAGTATTTTTATAACAGTGCAACTGAAGTTACACATATTAGTTGAGAAAGGAGGCTTTCCTTAGAAAAGCAGGCACATGGAGGTATCTAGCATGCAATCACAAGGACAAAACAGATGGCTGTGAAGGACTAAGGTTTGATTATTCCACTGTTCAGATTATGATTCCATCAATTTTTAAGGATTTAGGGTCAGATTGCCACTATAAAAGTAGTAATGACCCATCTTTCACTTTACTGAGCTACACTGATGATGAAAGCATCATCAGTGCTCTAATAAAGGGGACTTCTAATAAAGGTAAGACATGGTCTTCTGCCCAAAAGCTTTGCAATGGAAATGCTCTATTTTTCATGCAATATTTGTGTATTAATAATTAACACCTGGCTAACTTTTTACTTTGGTTTCTTTCATTTTTTCTTTTTTTTTTTTTTTTGGCAAAAAATTCATTGATTTAACAGCTTATTAACTTAGCAGTTTATTTACTGGCAAACCCAAGCCAGTCTGCTGACTTTTCTGAAACTCCAATGCAACTCATCCACATAGTTTAGAAAATGGATTACTCAGATCATTATGAAAAGAGTCCAGAAAAAATCAAAGCCTTTATTTTCCAAGGTTTACACTACCTGAATTTGTTCTGAATTCCATGGATACATATGAATTTCTGTTCATATAAGCTACAGGAAAAATGACAGTGCAGCATTTTCTTCAATATTGTTTTATCTATAATGTAGTGTGTGTTACAAAAAAAAAAAAAAAGAAGAAATAAAAAGAAAAAATATTTCAAGATAATACTTCAATTTTTGGACACAATAAATGTAGAAGTTTGGATTATCAGAAGGGGTAATGCTTTTTGTAACTGGGACATCTATTCTTGGCAAAATTCTAGGTTGAAATAAACAGAACTCTTCCTAAATACTCTGAATAGTCAGATGGCCTTAGTTTTCCTTGTCTAAACAACTAAATCTTTGATGTCTGTGTAAATACCACAATATGTAACTGGCCCTCCAAGGCATTTCTAGTGTAATTGAAATTTACCAAATATCCCATCTGAAAGTTCTTTTCAAACTGCCAGTGAATAGAGGGCTTGTCAGTTGTTGCAGTGCACAAAGTAGGTAATTATGAATTAGGCATACTCTGATGTTAATTTCACTTAGTCACTCACATTTTCCACTGATGTGAACTTTTAAAGATAGCGAAACTTAAGAGGGTACTGAAAATTAGGGTTTGGTAGTTCCTATTGCATTGTATAGTTTTGTTGCTGCATTTATAAAGTTCGGAGAAATTATTTCATTACGTGGCAAATTCAGTGGTTTTACAAGCTTCCAGTTTTTCACTTAAGGAGAAAATCTTCCTGTTTTATAAAGACGTTATCAAGAACTTTGCAAATACAATAACAACACTTGTTAGTGCAGATCTCTAGATCCCACACAGATTACTGCATGGATTAAGAACACTGCTTTATATCAGTCCTCAAGGAACACCTGGAAAAATATAAATCTCTATTAGAGACTGCACACCTGAACTCCTCTCCTACCCTTTTAAATATACCATGTTTCAAGAACCTTCTTTTATGCTTTTTTAGCATCAGGATCCTGATCATTGATGAGCTTGGATTCTGGGATTTTCTGGAAATAAAGTGAACACTGCCTAGAAAATGTCCATATTTTCAACATGCTGTAGACTCTAAATAATGTTAAAAAGTGTCTGGAATTTATAAATTATAATGTTTATTTTACAGATCAGCAAAGGGAAAAACTACTTGACTTCTAAAAACAGAAATAAGAAACAAAAATTAAAATCCCCCAAGACTGGGAGTGTTTTTACCACCAAACAGTTGCAACAACATTGGCCAAACCTACTCAAAAAAGGTATAAACAAATGGCCTGTCAAAGCATGGAAATATTGGAGCAAGGAACTGTGAGCCCCATCACTCCTGAGGTTCATACACACAATGGGTTTTTGCTAGCATCTCATTTACTTTTCTTTTCCCCTGTCTAGTCTTTGTAGGTTTAAAATTGTATTATTCCTTACGCAAATATTAATGCTCTAGATATGAGTCTTCTCTTGAATGATCATTTTAAAGATCAGGAATTTATTATGCTAGATATATTTATTATCAGGAAATATTGGTAGCACAATAGCATTGTGGTACCAATATTGCAATGATTAATACATCTAAATAACAAGTTACAATTCATAATTGATCTAGTATGTTCCTAGAAACAATTAATCATTGAAATAATAAACTTAGTGCGAGCACTGCACTATTTGATGCATGATTGTATATTATTCAGTTGAAGAAGTGGTTTTATTACATTATGTGCATTTTTTGGTTCACATATTCTGAAAGATTATTTGTCATTTTCTAATGGGAAAAAAGCCAAAAGAAATAAGATTTGAAAAGATTTGGAAAAGCCACAAAGAAAAGGCTCTGATTTTTAGGATTATTTTTATTGCCATTTTACACTGGTTTTCACGGCGCATGCCTTCTGAGACTAATGCTGCCAGTAAGATCACTCTCAAATGTCACTGCAGAAAAAGCCACGTTATGTTATGCCCATGTTCTGAACCTTGAGCAGTTTTTTTAAATCACATTTCTGCTGGAAACAAGCCCCTTCGCAGATGAACCCAGAGATGACATTTTAGCGATTCCCATCCACGTCAGTGAAAAACTCATTTCCTAAGATGAATTTGCTTCTGAAGGCCCTGTAAAATAAAGTAGTTGACTCTGTATCTGGCTGAAGCAAATGAGGCAATTCCTTCCACTGACCCTGCTGTGGGAATGATAGCTTCCAGCAAGGATAGCAAACAGCTGGCAGACAGAGGCAGTGGGAAGGAGCTACCCTCAGCCCTCAGATGGTTCTGCACTGCCAGTGCCTGAGGCTTCTGGACACTGAGGAGTGAAAGATTTACCTTACCTTTCTTGTCCACATCTGTCTGTTTGTGGGGATCAAGCACCTAATAACTGGGAAAACATGGATTAGATGGTCATTTTCTTGATCTTCCCATCCCTGTGCTGCAGCATTTCTCAGTACTAAAGAAGGGGTAGGATATTTATACATCACTCAGTTCTGGACTCTGCCAGTCTTCTAGCTCTGTTATTTACAAGTAGATTATCTTCTAATTATTTTTCATATTTATGCACTGTACTATTTTAGGCATATTTCTATAAAGGAATCTTGCTATGATAGACCATGTGCCTATGATCCTTTTCTTGCTTTACTGCCTTCTTTTTAAATTGCAATTTATTTTTTTCAGCCTAGCTGCCTCATCCTGTACCACTGAAATCAGTGGAAATTCTAAAGTTAAATATATATTTTTTAAAAAATAGCCAGGAAAAGAGCAGGCCTATGTTCTGAGTGCCATCTGATGTCATCATAAATGTACAAAAGTCTCCAAAATAATAGGTCTCAAATGTTCTCAGAACTCTGGTATAAAATTAACATTTGCATCAGCTGTTCTATCAGTGTCAGCAATTCATCCACTGGAAATTTCAGATCATTCAAGTCTTCCTTAAAAATGAAATGAACCTTCCCTAAGAAAAATATTTTCCATCTGATTTGTGTTCCATTTAGAATATGTAAGCAGTATAGTGACCTTAATCAGTTCTGATTTAGGCTAAAATTATGCACTGTCTTGAGAACTGCCTAGTTCATAATTATTCGAAATTTTTGTCAGTCCTTGGCATTAATCCTTCATAATCTGGATGTGTTTGCATGATTGCCTGCATGAAAAAGGCTTGCGGACAGGTTTACATTTCTCAGAGGGATGTTTTAGTAACAGATTTGCTTTTAAAAAGTAACAGATTAAGTTAAAAAGTATGAAATTGATCACTTTTACCTAAAATCCTTCTCTCATTGCATATCCAATATTGCAATTCAGAAAAGCCATTGAAAACGCTGTATGTTGGATGTTAGCAGTATGAATAATTTAAAAAGTAAAGACATTTTGAAATATACAAAATATGAAAAGATTACACACATTAAATGTCAAGACAGACTATCTATGTAGAGCCTTAAGAAAATGTTTTGAAAGATATATTTTAATCTAGCATAACAATGTACTGTTGCTTGAATTTTTTTACAGCAAGGTTTTCCACGTTAGCAAGATATTAAAATACTAGCCCAGAAAGACTTCCGTTGCAGCCTTTCAGTTATTACTTGCAATTTTTGTTTTAGATCTACTGCTGAATCTCACATTCTGATTTTTTTGACTTATTGACATGCTGAGCTGATTACAAAACTGAAAATAATGTAGTGGAAAAGGTGGATAGCTAAAACATACAGTTCAGCTTATGCTTAAGCACTTAAGAGATCCAACAAAACTCTCTCTGGATCTTACAATTGCACTGTCTTCTTATTATGCACTGAACCCCCTCACAGTAATGATGAAAGTGAAAGCGAATAACCACAACACAGCAGAAAGATTTTTCAGAAAAAACTGCCAAAAGACAAAGCAATTCAGCTATCAGCTGGGGAACGATTTCCACCACTCTGTCATAGATGTTTCACATTTGGCCCTTAAAGAAGAGTAGAAAACACCTTATATATAAAAAAAAAAATCAATCACAGAATAGATTGTGTTGGAAGTGATCTTTAAAGGCCATCTAGTCCAACCTTCCTCCAATGAGCAGGGCTAATATCAACTAAATCAGGCTGCTCAAATTCATGTCCAACCTTATCTTGAATGTTTCTAGGGATGGGGCATATATCAGGTCTCTAGGCAAACTGTTCCAGTGTTTCAATATCCTAATGATAAAAAAATTTCTTCCTTCTGTCTAGTCTGAATTTTCTCTCTTTTAGTTTAAAAACACTGGCCCTTGTCCTGTTGCTATAGGTCCTATTAAAATGTCAGTCTCCATCTTTCTTTTAAGCCTCATCAAAGTAATGAAAGACCACAATAATATCTGCCCAGAGCCTTCTCTTCTCCAGGCTGAACAGTCCCAATTCTCCTCCTGGTCTTCATGGGAAAGGTTCTTCATCCCTCAGGTCATCTTTATGACCCTCCTGTGGACTTGCTCCAGCAGGTTCATGTCCTTCTTGTGTTGGAGGTATCAGAGCTGGGTGCAGCACCCCAGACTGTGTCTTACTGGATCAGAGCAAGANAAACACCTTATATATAAAAAAAAAAATCAATCACAGAATAGATTGTGTTGGAAGTGATCTTTAAAGGCCATCTAGTCCAACCTTCCTCCAATGAGCAGGGCTAATATCAACTAAAGCAGGCTGCTCAAATTCATGTCCAACCTTATCTTGAATGTTTCTAGGGATGGGGCATATATCAGGTCTCTAGGCAAACTGTTCCAGTGTTTCAATATCCTAATGATAAAAAAATTTCTTCCTTCTGTCTAGTCTGAATTTTCTCTCTTTTAGTTTAAAAACACTGGCCCTTGTCCTGTTGCTATAGGTCCTATTAAAATGTCAGTCTCCATCTTTCTTTTAAGCCTCATCAAAGTAATGAAAGACCACAATAATATCTGCCCAGAGCCTTCTCTTCTCCAGGCTGAACAGTCCCAATTCTCCTCCTGGTCTTCATGGGAAAGGTTCTTCATCCCTCAGGTCATCTTTATGACCCTCCTGTGGACTTGCTCCAGCAGGTTCATGTCCTTCTTGTGTTGGAGGTATCAGAGCTGGGTGCAGCACCCCAGACTGTGTCTTACTGGATCAGAGCAAGAGGGGCAGAATACNATTTCTTCCTTCTGTCTAGTCTGAATTTTCTCTCTTTTAGTTTAAAAACACTGGCCCTTGTCCTGTTGCTATAGGTCCTATTAAAATGTCAGTCTCCATCTTTCTTTTAAGCCTCATCAAAGTAATGAAAGACCACAATAATATCTGCCCAGAGCCTTCTCTTCTCCAGGCTGAACAGTCCCAATTCTCCTCCTGGTCTTCATGGGAAAGGTTCTTCATCCCTCAGGTCATCTTTATGACCCTCCTGTGGACTTGCTCCAGCAGGTTCATGTCCTTCTTGTGTTGGAGGTATCAGAGCTGGGTGCAGCACCCCAGACTGTGTCTTACTGGATCAGAGCAAGAGGGGCAGAATACCCCCCTTGACCTGCTGGCCACACTGCATTTTATGCATCCCAGGATAGGGCGATCATTTTGGGTTCTGAGCACACAAATGTGAGGGAATAAAATGTTGGGCAGATAAAATGTGGGGGGAAAAATCCTCAAAGCTACTACATTGTGAAACACAAAAACTTTGATCCATCCACCACTGTGTTCTATAAGCTGCAAACCAGATGAATCTCTCTTCTCCCCAGAAAATCACTCTCTTCTCCACCCTTTCACTTACATCTCTTTTAGTGGTAAGATTTTAGTAATGTTTTCTTACAGACATAACCTGATAAACAACAAATTAAATTGCTAGCATTGCTTTCTGTTTCTATTTGGTTGCTAAGATTCCTGTTTCTATTTCAGAAATGAGCACAAGACAGAAACCCTGAAGACAGTATCTTGTCATTGTTAGCTGATCAACTAAAATTAGTGCTGAAATGTGTCCTGTCAAAGTTTCTATGAGCTGCTCCTTTTTATATTATTTACATTCAGAGCCATGAAAATGTGGTCTTACAGGGTAAGTTTTGCAGGCTAAGACTGGGAAAATCAGTTCTGGAAAGGTCATCTGAAATACTTGCTTATCTCCCTCTGTTATTGTTTTGGTTTGTATTACTGCAGGAGCTTACTTCAATGTCCTTCTGATGCATCTACAACCCTTGTCTTCAAACAGACCCCAAATATTCGTAAATCTCATGTCTTTATAGAAAGCAAGATATAGAAATATCTTTTTGCCTCTCTGTAACAAACACCTTAGGTGCACTTGGGCTTCTGGCATGGATCCCATGACCACATAACATATCAGAAATTGCCACATTTCCTGGCTACCCCTGCTCCCTGGACTAAATTTCCTCCTCCCTTGATCTGTGAAATGACAAGAGACAGATTGGAATGTTCAGCTTGTATGGAGAAGTTTAAATTGGTATTGTATTGGAAAGCTGGTCACTTAATGTGTTCAGTTGTTTGATTTGCCATTGTGTGCTTGTGTGAGGAAATATTAGCACCATCTAACCCTTTAAATCAACCTAAATAAAATGAAAGTGCAAAACCATATTTATATGACCTGTTTTAAGAAGTGTCTCTTAAGAGGAAATGTTTCTTAGTGTCACTGTACTGAGCTGCCTATTTTTCTGCACTGTCTATAAAGGGAAATTCATATATCTAAGCTAAGACAGATTATTCCACCCTCTGTAGATACATTTCAAAGGGAATTAGATCCATCTGCTCAAACTTATATGTATACCAACCTCTGTATAAACAGATATGCTGGCTAAAACACTGATACACTTAATACACTTAGCTTTTTTCTGGTTTATTGATTAAGAACAGCTGTAAATGTAGTCAACTATTTGGGATAATTTATTGTGATTGATCCCCAAAATCCTTGGCCTGCGTATTCCAGACCCACCCTTCTCTCCAAGAGAGGACTACCTATCAATCTTTCATTCAACATAAGCATTAAATCATTTCTCTCATTCAGTTGCAATAAAAGCTTCTCTGTGGGATTTAAGCAATCGTTCTACCAATCAAATCCTTAAAGCTGATAATCAAATGGGTTCCTAAAGTAGTAGCTGCCAAATCCCTGAAGTCCAAAGAACAGTTATAAATACAATCTCTTGAGCAATCACGCATAGCAAGAAAATTAATAAGCATCTTGATGGATTTATGGATAGCTTGCACAGAGAAAAAGCTTTTAATGGGATATAAAACATAGCTCATGTACTATAAATTGCTGAAGGACTGCCAGATCTTCTGTGCTGACCACCTGCAAAGCATAGTCATCAGCATCATATTGCAACAACCCATGGAGCAGAATTTAAATTCTAAACCAGAAGGTTGGATTAGAAAATGTCACTAAACAATTCTGTTTTCTCTTATGTTCATTGAGGAGACGTCCAGAGTCAGATGTTGGGAAAAGTTAATCACGTTTTTTATATTTGAAGCCTCTCCTCCTCTGAGTCTTACTTGATTATTCATGATCTCATGTTATTCCCTTGAGACAGAGCCCAGCGCTCTCTCCTGAGGTAAAGTATCTAAATCAAAGAATTCTTAAAAAACATGGCCAAAGTAATTTCTAGCTTTCTTGACCTGTGAGTCAAGGCACCAAACAGGGAAGCTGAGTTCCTTTTCACTGTAGATAAAAGCAGCTTAGATGTTCCCCGGTCCTTAACATGCAAATATGTTAAACAACATCTCGTCAACTTTCCATCTAAAATGAATGATTTTTACATTCTTACAATATTCTTACAATCCAGTACTGCCATAGAATCCAGTCGATTTCCTGGTCCTGCTTCCTTAGCACCACTGGATGCATAGTGCTGTATAGGCTTGTGTTTTTACAGTAAGCTTAGCAATCTAAGACTTGATTTTCTCTGCTGTGAGTAATGCTTCACTCTAACAGGCTCTACTATTAGGCTCAGGAACTTGTAAGGTCTAAAGGCAGACCTTACCAGTGAAAAACTCAGCAAAAACAGGCACACAAATAAAGCTACACTAGCACAATATGATAATGTAATTAAACATCAGGGAAAAATATCTTCTAAGAGATTCTTCTTTGCAGGAAGTAGCTTAAAATATCAAAGATTCTTATCACACATATCAGTTTTCTGCTATTTTTTCCAAGCTGACAATTTCAGGTATTGCTGCTGCTTCAGTCTTATTAATGTTTACCAATATTGTGTCCAACCTTCTACTGTAAAATATTCAGGTGTGATTTGGCCCTCATGTCAGACTGACATCAGAACTACACCTCTTATTTGCTTCAGAAGATGAGAAAATGATTTAAAACATTGTTTAACTAAAGGCTGTAGAAAGGAAAGGGTTTTACTCAAGGTCTTTATTTACTGTGAAGGTGAATGGGATAATGATTGAGTGACGGTAGTAATTTCTAACAGCATTATTCATTACTGATAGCTAGGTGAAAAGTAGCATCATTTTGGTTTGTACTATCAGTGTCTGAAATGAGGTCAGGCACATATCTTCGCTTTTTACCTGAACATCCCTCCTGGACTAAGACAAATAGCAACCGAGTGAGTAAAGAAGCAAACCCAAGTTCCTACATGAAACTTTCAGACAGACAGAGAGCTAGCTATCAGAGTCTTCACTCAGACTGCTTGCCCCATGATTTCAGTGGAAATGGTTACAATATTAATGCCATAAAAATCTCTGATTTCTCTTAACTCAAGCAGTTTGGACTTATACAGCCTCCACTGAAGCTAAAGAAGTGTGTGTACTAAGCTGTGTCTCCAGGATGTCACTCACTTGTACACTATGCCCAGTTACTAAACATTTAACTGAGACTAACAGGCCTTCGGACTTCTCTGCTTTGCCAAGTTGTCACAAATACAAACTGGTTTAAGCTGTAAAAATGATTCTATACAATTTGCTTTAAGCATTTAAGAAACATTTTAAGAACTTTTAAGGGCTTTTTAACAATCCTCACTTACTTAGAAAGAACATTTTTCTTTCCTTTCTTCTGTATTGCAAGTAAATGAACCAGACTGATAGCTTAAAAATGAGCATCAGTTTCTAGTGAGAGTTTGCTAAATTTTTATTTCTCAGGTGGCCTATTCAGGTATATGCTTATTCAAAACCAAAGTTGGTCTGATTTTTAGGTTGGTTTCTATGGCCAGAAATATTTTGGGTTTTTATCATATGAATGAGCAATTGTATTATGAAGCATTGTCCCTTCCATCCCACATTCCTCAGTGGATCCATGGATGCCCAGAAAATAACTGAATACTTCTAAATCTTGTTTTATCCATGAGTGAAAATTTATACATAAGCAACTTAATGCTGTAACTTGACCAAACAATGATTCTTATTTGCCAGTAAAAAAAAAGGTCTCCATATTCAGTTATTTCTCATACACTACACGAAAACCATTTCCTTTGGTCAGTCACTTTAGTAAGTCACTAAGAGTTGAATAAGTTTGCTTTACTGATGAAACTTTGCCCCAAAACACTGTGTACAGAGCATATGTTTTGAATTGTCTGTATATGCATGGTAATAGAATGTTCCTTCATTCCTAATAAAAACACATACTAGTACATTTTAGGACACTTTTCTTCTTAGCCAGCCTGAGATTTGATTTATGTTTAACTAAATGTTCTTTTCTATAGGATTCCAAATCAGTTCTGAAGAGGCAAACATCTCTGCATTCTTCTGATATTGTACATTCAGAAATGTGTGAACTATTTAGGAATGTGCAGATCAAGAAGACTATGTGTGCTTTCCATGCCTAAATAATATAAATCAGAAAATTCAACATGAAGTGTTCCTCCCTATTACCCTCCAGCCCTGAGGTAATGTAATGGTTTTCTGAATCCTGGACACTCCAGGAGAAGTTCAGTTGTTCTCGTTCATCATGGGGCTGACTGGGCTTTTCCAAATCCTAGGATTTGGGATACACCTTCAGTGCCTGGCTCTCACTGGCTGCTCCCTGCAGCCAGCAGAAAGTGGTGGTCAGCAGAACTACCAAGTTTTTAGCCAGGGTGGCTAAAAACCCTGGCTAAAAACCCTGGCTCAGACCCTGTAGAGAAACTGAACTTAAATGGAAAAATTGAATTTATAAAACAAGGGCTGTAAAAGGTCATCACTAAATCCTAAAGAGGGATACTAGAGCTTAGTCCCTAACAAAGCACACTGACTTGCTGTGCCATGAAGATGATCTGCTAACAAGTTCCTTTATCTTCTGTGTATCATTAATTGGCCTGTGCACTGGACTACATTTTGAGTAAAAGGGGGATTGGTATACAGTAAACACATTTCCCAATTCTGCCACAGGCACCTTATGATACAAAATGCATGTTATTCAGTTTATTTCCCTCCTTATTCCCCAAAAAAAAGGACAATATTACCAAGATGCTGCAAACCCCAGTTCTCTGTTGTTACTACATACAGATATTATGGAGATGAGTCACAGTAAGGAAACAGACAGTGCAAATATCATTATCATGAAGAAATATCCTGTGAATGTGAATTTTGTTCATCTAACACTAAATCAGCAATCTGTAATGTTTTCAGCAGTTGGCTATTTGGTAGTAAAACATCAGGCCTACAATATGGGCAGATGCCTCTATAGTTATTTTTTCATGCAACTGAGATCAGGATTTGGCCTGTACATTTAAATTGCCCTGATGACTTCTAAAAATAATCTAGACATAGATTGCAGAGGATAAACAGTATGCTGAAATACAAGCTCATCTATGAAATCTTTTTTGGGTTTTTTTAAGAATTAAAAGAGCATTTCCCACACTGTCTCCCTTTTCTATTTCAGACCCCCAATTCAGTCTACAAGAATTGGTGGTGGATAAAATAATGTGCCACATGAACTGAAGGCAGAGTTTAACTAATGTTAGTTATGGCCTATTTACAATGCTGGCTGCAAAAGTCAACCCTCCCCTACTATTCCACAAGCTGAAGTGAACAGTTTTACTTAGACTATGGAAAAGTGATATTTTTCAAAGCGCTGGTCCAAACAGAGATCTGCAAGGGATGTTGTAGGCAACAGCATGCTGTGCCCTTTCACAAGTGCTTATAATAACAGTACTTTTTGTTCTTGCCATCACTTTTGGCAGAAGATTTGCCTGTTTGAAGTTGAAAATAATTAAAACAGCAGTTATGTGAGTGTGGTCTGTGGGCTTTGCATTGTATCTCAGTGTGAGAACCTATGTTGCCTCTGAAGATCTCATGTTAGGGCCAGCTATGGACACCAAACTTTCACAAATCTAAGTGGGTTTGATCTACCATCTTGCAAAAACACTGCAGCAACTTTGATAAATTTATCCCTTTCTGTTAATGCTCATTGTTTTGTAACATGGATGAGCAAACCAGGCTGTGATCTTAACTTCCTCTTCTATGTTCTTGCTGCCCCCTAACTGTTTTATAAAATGGTATTTTCAACCTTGAAGGGGCTCCCACAGCCTTAGTCTAGATGTTTTTCCAGAGTGTTAAAAGTACTAGGGGATAGGGAGCCGCAATGTCCCTGAAAGCAGCTGGAAATGTAAAATAACTGTTCAGGATTCAGGGTTCAGGAGGCACGCAGGTTTTAATTCTGATTCATGGATATGTTTGTGGAGAGTCTGTGCATATTAGACATTTTCACCATCCTTCAGTAGCTTTGAGAGGCATCAACGCTCGACTTACACATTTTCTGAGGCTGCCATGCAGGGTGATAGGCTTCCTGGTAAACTTACACAGAAAAGACTCTTTTCCTTCCTGAGAGTGACCAAGAGGAGGTGACAGGAGGGAACATCATTTGGGTAGACTAAGCTAGAGAGAAGTGGGGCCTTTCCAGAGGACACTGTTCATAGAATATAAACTCACACTCAATTACTCTTAAAATGCTTTTTGAAGCATGTATTACCTATAACTAGAGTGTTGAAAGCTGTGGAAATTTTTTCAGTCTCACTATGATGGCATCAGAATGATCAAATCAAGTATCCAGATCAAAAATCCTTATTCCTTAGTCTGGGTGAATTGCATACAGGGGGCAAAAGAAGGCAGCTTGCAATTCAGAATAATACTGAAAGATTATATGAGAGTGTGCTCAGCCAGCATGCATTTGGCCTGGAGAAAATAAAACAAGTTAATTCCATTAGAATCATGAAGGGACTTCTGAAGCTGTTGACAATTGTTTTCAAACACTTACAAATAAAGAAAGTGTAAATCCAGTGGTTGGGTGATGAGAAAAATATTTTAATGGGTGACTAGGCATCAGTGTAGAGTCTCTAATGAGTAGCACATCAGGTTGCAACTGAATTTTCACAAAGCTAAGTTTTTAATTATTTTGCAAATATAGTGCTTCAAATAGCTGTGTATGTTCTCTAAGTAGCTAAATCTGGACTAAATTTGTGTGACTGGCCAGAGCAAAAGGTCTTTGCTTTGGCTGGACAGCCTAAAACTTCAGTGATCTTCACTAAGTTGTGTATAGAATAAAAGCTTACTACTGTTCTTCCCACTGAAGCCCAGCCAGGAATAACAGAAGTAGGCATAGTGCTGATGTCATTGTCTGGAGCTGTTAAGTCCACATTTATCAAACTAGACATGCCATGGAGGCTAAATAACGGGTTGCAAATATTGAGGGCTGTAAATCTAAAAAGCTTCATATTGTTTTGATAGGTTTAAATAAAAATCCACTTAAACTGGCAGTGAACCTAGAGAAAATCCTCTATTCTGACTACACTTGGATCTATGTTAGTGTTTTCCAGCAGCAGAAAAAAGTATGTGAATTCATGTCCTGTGAATGCATGGAGAAGGGATTTCTAGACGTGCCTCTGGTAGTAAAAGAGGTAGTAAGTTTGTTTGAAAACAAGTATTTGTTCTAATCATGCGACATAGAGAGCATTTGATGTTAGCCTGGGGGCGTTTATATGCCTCTTCAAATGCATTGCTTAAAAGATTGTTGGTACAAGGGAGCTGTTCTTAAATCCCAAGTGTACCAAAAGATAACCAATGTACACAGATGAACGTCAGTGCATGGATGGAAAGAAAGCAGCTGGCCAATTTTTATTTGGAAGTTTTATCCATTGAAGAAATAGTTTCTAGATTATGCATAACATTGTTTCCGTCATTGCACAGATTTTTATTTTCATTTTCAAAAAATCTGCCTTTGATTATCTCTCCATAGAAGGGAAGTGCTTAGTCCTTATCACTGAAAACAACTCAGCAAAATGTAGGGTTTTCTTCTCTTTCCATTTGTTTTGTCATTAACCATTCCTCTGTGGTTTTTAAATGACATAGAATGGTTAATGACAAAATCCTTACACTGTTACATACATTAAACATATTGCAAACTGCTTGCATAGTTCCATTGGATTGTTCTGTGTGGCATGGTCAGTCACCTGTGATACAGTTACGAATCTTTGAAGTGAAGACAACCAGATTATCCTACAGATTCCTCCTGGAAAAGTTAAGTAACTTCAGTGTTTAATTTATGTTGGACTAAGTACATATATGTATCACTTTTCCTTAAGAATTATTTGCTTACAGCTCACGTAACAAACTTTGAAAATTTTCCCCTTAATGCTACTGGGATAAGTATGCAACACATGTAGCTTTATTTAAATGGGGCTCCAAAATGTCATCTTATGCTAGGGAGTTCTCTCTTTTCTCTTGCCTAGAAGATGTGTGCAGCTTTCACTGATGAAATTTCAATGTAGCTAGAAATTTTAATGAGACGTGGTTTAGAACAACAAAAATAAACTCCTATCTAAAGAGTGTGTATTAAGAGTTATCGACACTTAACACACTCATCCAGATATTGTCCTCTTCATTCTGAATAGAGAAGACCACTTACCAGTTACAGCATCCCATAACTCTAATATAAAGCGTAGGCAATGCTTGAAGGATGTTTTGTTGTGGAAATGGAAGGCAGTCTCATCTTCCTATAAAAGTAACAGGTGAGATAGTGTGTAAGTCTGGTTCTTTCAGGAAGCACAAGCATTCTGCATCCAGCAGTTATAATCTGTTAATGACAAATTTTTTATTTCTCTTTTTTTCTCACTTTTCTTTCTGAGAAATATCTTCAAGTCACATTGCAATTTGTGATTCATGTAAAAGGAAGACCAGCTAGAATGTGGACTAAGAGTTAGATACATATTTCAATTGCATTACTTTCCTCTAGTGTGACATTAACATTTTTCTTCAGAGCATTTGAATTTCAGTCATTAGTTAAGCTTATAATACATACTCATAATCTTTTTCTGCTAAAATTGGTTCAACTAATAAAGACTGAAACTTTAGCAACATAAAGAATTTCTCTAAAATGGCAAGATTACCCTATTAAGAAACTTTAAATCTTGTTTAAATTAGCATAAAAAGCACATTTTTAAGGCCACTTTTGTGGAACAAGTGATGCATAATGGACAGTCACACTAATCATTCTGTGTGAGATCATTTTTATAAGTATCATTATAATCCTCTGAGATAACCAACTAACAGTTTAATCTTGTGAATCAGACACATTCTGGCTACTGTGATGGAAATACTCAACCACCCTCTGAAACATCTTAGAACTGCCAGAATTAAAAGCAAGTGTGAAATACTGTTCCTTAACTAGGTGGCAGATTCACGTGGGACCCTTTCAGAATTCTAATACACAATTTACAGAAAGAATAAAATAATTTTTCAGCTTCTTACATCACAGATTGATATTACTGCTGTATGTCTTAAAAATAATTTGATATTTAGTGTCAATTGGTAGGAAAGAGATTGATGTTTTCAGGCGGGTTTTTCCCCCAAAATAACTCTTCAGGAGATAGGGAATGTCTCTGAAGAGCTCTCAATTTCTTTTCCCCTTTTAGTGTCCTAAATAGTGAAAACAATTTTAAAAATTCAGCGTACTAGAGCACCTTTCATAATACCATCATTCTGTGGCTTCTAAGCAGCATCATATATTGGGAGAGATTGATTTATTAGAACATCACAAGGAAATGCAAGAGAGGGCAGTGGCTCCACTGTGCAGCCCAAAAATCCACCTCATTGGTGCTTCCAGTCTTAGCCCAAGTCAATCAGTAGGCCAAGTACGTGGTTTTCTTTCAGAAGCGTAGCATAAGTGTTTCCAGAGAAATTCAAGCAAGCGTGAAGTTTCCAAGCCAAGTGCTATTGCTGCTCTCCAAATTTGCAATTCTGAGAAAGTATTCTACTTAAGTGGAAAAACAAAGAGATTCCCCCAGTTGTAGCCCCTTCTTCCACACACACAGACATATGGCATAAGAAGTTTTTTTAAGCTAACATGGGACTCTAATTCTAACACTTGTCCTCTCTGTCTGAATGAGTTTCCCAAGAATACTTTTGATCATTATTTGGTAAAAGTCATTAAACCCAGGCAGTTTGTTTTGGCTGAGTTTGAGACTGATTTTTTGAACTATTTTGTAGTGGTTTCATTATCCAAACTTGTATGCATCTTCTGAGCTCAGGAAACATTGGCATGAGTGCAGGGTTCTTAGTTTCAAAAGTATTAAAACTTCCTACCCTTTCACCAGGGTTTTATTTCTCTCATTACACCATACAAAAAGAAGCAAGGGCTCCTCATTCTGCTGCCAAATTTTACTCTCTTAATAATAACAAGAAGTGAATGAAACAAACAATACAAAATGGGTCATTTTCATTCTACCTAGCATATGTACATATGTTTGAAAAAGGATGACAAGACAACACTTTCTTCTACAAAATCTGTCAAAATGCCAAAAGTTACTTCCTATTTGTAAAGAAAGGCTTTTGTAAAGAAAGGATGATTACAGATGATGATAAACATAGTAGAAATATTAAAGAGTGAAAATATGAGTACCTAAAATAGTTTGATCTGTTATTTTGTTGCAATATCATCTGTTTGCAAATGGTGGGACATCTTCAACAAGACAGGAAAACCAGTCACAGTCTTACAATGAATAATGATAAATGTGCTTAAAATTAGTTTCTATTAAGCTGATTAAATTAGATAAGAATAATATATACCTATGTCATTATGAGATTTACAAAAATCTGTGGCATGTTGCAAGCAATGGAACCACTGTTTACTGGGCTACAATGCTACAGCTTCTTCGTATAGATTTGGGGATTTTGTTATTCCTCATAGTCTATACCATTCAGATTGATAAGCTGATCCATCTACCTACCTTCTGAAATTTCATTCCCACACAGGAGTACTTAATCTTCTATTGTCATGTGAAATAGTGCACAGAACCATAGACTCACAGAATACCCTGAGTTGGAAGGGACCCACAAAGATCATTCAGTCCATCTCCTGGCCCTGCACAGACCCATCCCAAAGAGTCACACCACGTGCCGAGAGCATTGCCCAAATGCTTCTTGAACTCTGTCAGGCTTGGGGCTGTGACCACATCCCTGGGCAACCTGTTCCAGTGCTCAACCACCATCTGGGTGAAGAACTTTTCTCTAATATCTAGCTGACGCGCCTGCCTGCGACCCGGCTAGCCACACAGGGGATGGGAGCACGCAGGCTGCGTGTCAAGGTGTGGGGACCGACAGCTGGGGGAGCCGCAGACTGTCAGTCCTACCGTGGGTCGGGTGCGCACGGCCAGAAGCTGTCGGAGAGGCGGCAAAGGGAGCGAGGAGGCTGCTGGTTTGAGATTCCCGGTCAGGGTTTATTGAGGAAGCGGGGGTGGAGGAGACCCTGCCAGGAAGATTCCAG
>VZSE01013056.1:2389840-2413923 GCA_013398275.1 Promerops cafer | reverse complement strand
AAGTAACAAAGGGACAAGCCATTTTAAACCTTTAGGGGGAAAACAGAACACAACACAACATCTAACCTGAACCCTCCCTAACACAACTTCAGGCCATTCCCACTCCAGGTCCTGTCACTGGTCACCACAGATCAGAGATCAGTGCCTGCCCCTCCTCTTCCCCTCACAAGGAAGTTGTAACTGCAATGAGGTCTCCCCTCAGTCTCCTCCAGGCTGAAGTGCCCTCAGCTGCTCCTCACACGGCTTCCCCTCAAGGCCCTTCACCATCTTCGTTGCTCTCCTTTGGACACTCTCTAATAGTTTAATGTCTTTCTTACATTGTGGTGCCCAAAACTGCCCTCAGCACTCGAGGTGAGGCTGCCCCAGTTCAGAGCAGAGCGGGACAATCCCCTCCCTTGCCCAATTGGCCATGCTGTGCCTGATGCCCCCCAGAACACGGTTGGCCCTCCTGGCTACCAGGGCACTGCTGACTCATTCAACTTGCCATTGACCAGGACCCTCAGGTCCGTTTCCATGGCATTGCTTTCCAGCATCTCATTCTCCAGTCTGTCTGTACATCCAGGGCACTTTGCATTGTTGAACCTCATGTGATTTCCCAGCCTCTAACTTGTTGAGGTCTCTCTGCAGGGCCTTCCAGTCCTGTCTCCAAGTCATTTATGAAGATGTTGAAAAGCACAGGGTCTGAGGAATGGAGCCCTGTGGAACGACCCTACTAGTGACAGGTCACCAGTCTGATGTCACCCCATTCACTGTAACCCTTTGTGCCTGACCCGTGAGCCAGTTGCTCACCCATCCCATGATGTGTTTATCCAGCTGTGTGCTGAACATATTGTCCAGAAGAATCCTGTGAGACACAGTTGAAATCTTTGCTGAAATCCAAAGGGATTACATCAACTGTCTTCCCTTGATCTTATGAAGGGATCTTATTCAGATGTTGGTTTGAGTTCTCAACTTAAATTTGACCTAGTGGCTAAAAAGTGCGGTTTCTAACTAGGTAAACGTGAGTCAATTTGTTAACAAAATGCTCATTTTAAGTCCTGGTTCCAGCAGGAGCAGATGAAAATTTATTTTTCATTAAATTTTAAAATTTGAAGAGAATAAAAATTTGGAGTTTTCAGAAAATATAGAGTTGAGGAGTGTGAGCATTGCTAGCAAATATTTATTTCAGTATTTCTGAAAATGTTAATTCATAGTTCAATCAATTATTTCAATAGATTTTCTTTATACATCTCTGAATACTGTCCAATCTATCTGTAAGAGTGTCCAATTTATTCAAAATTCCTGTTTCGAATAGACCTGTTACCACATAGCCATGCTTTCTACAAGAATGGCTGTCCATCATGATTGATACTATCACCAACATCAATGGATACACAGGAAAGGGTAGAAGATAATTTTACCAAATAGATATTAACTTGTAGCCATTTATGGCTATCTATAATAAATAATTTATAATTAATAATTTAATTGCCTCTTTTGGGTTTAGGTGGCCTCCAGCTTGCCCTTTAGAGTTTTATGCTGTCTATGAATCAGTGTGCTTGCATTTTGAAGCAATATAAATTTTTGACATGCAAATTGTTTTGAGGAAATAATTTCCACAACCTTGATACTTGCTGTTGTCCATTTTGCACCTTTTCAGATGATAATCTGATTTGACGGCTTTTGGTTCCAGTATTATGAAAAATAAACTGTTTTATGGTCATGCTTTCTGTGCTTCCTGAGATTTGAAGGATTTCTCATATTCATGCCCCTGTTGTGTCTTTTTGTGGCTGAAGAGACCTGGTGATCAATAAGGTTTATTGATCAGCCATTTCATGGCAGCTTTCCAGGTCTTTGTCACCCTTGTATCCTTCCTCTGAATCCTTTTCTGTTTTACCATTGCTGAGATATGAAGGTGACAGTACCCTGTAGTCAAGATGGGCTTGCACAGTGGACTTGGTCACACAGTGAAACCGTTTGTTCTCTCACTGTCTGCCTTCCCCTTTAACTCCTACTTCTCAGACCGTTTCCATGGCTGCTACTGAATTATTCATAGAAATATGAATTACAAATCTCTGAGATTTTTTCCTGAATAATAGTCTCTAATTCAGAGCACATCATGAATTATCTGTGTGCGCGCGCGCGCGCGTGTGTGCGTGTGTGTGTGTGTGTGTGTGTGTGTGTTTATGTAGGTAACTAGTTTAGGCATTTAGGATATATTTGGCTATTTTTCCTCTCTATGTGCATCCATTATCACTGATTTTCCTAAAGCATTGTACCCCATTATCATACACATATATTAATTTGCTCAAATGTTGAGTAAATGGAGATTTTAAAGGAATATTTTTATTTAAAATAACCGGCATTGAATTGGTTGTTTTCTTACTTTACCTAGCATTAATTAACTTATATCATGCAGAATAAGTTAATTTTTTTTCAGAGTGACTTTGTCTTGAGGAAAAAAAATATGAAGAATTGGACTTAACCTAACATACAATTGACTGTTACTAGGAAAAACCCTTAATGACTTACAACTGCTTTTAGATTTGAAAATCAAGAAAAACTCTTAGTACTGTTTAAACAATTCCTTCAAAGTCTTTAATGTTTAGTAAAATCAGCGTTATCTTTCTGCACTGCCTTTTCTTTCTGCCTTAAGTCATTACAAGATAGGCTTTTATGTTAATTGGTACCCTAGAGGAGCCCTCTATGTCATAAAAGGCAGAATGAAAATATAGAGGCTGTTCTTCAGTATTGTAGTCTCAGATTCATTAGTTAAGTTCCAAAGTTCATTTATGATTCAGCATGGTTTATATCTACCTAACAGCCCTCAAAAAGACAATTTTCACCAGGACAGTGAGAATAATATTGTTATTTATTCCATAAAGTGATGAGCACATGCAGTGATTAATATATATTCAGACATATAAAATATTCAGGCAATGAAGTTAATGTTGATTTTTGTCTTTGGTTGAAGTTTGGGGTATTTTTAGTTGTTTCCATTTCAATTACTTACTTCTAGAAACTGTAATCAAGTTATTTAAATGTTAGTACACTGATCAGATGTTTGATCAAAGCAGCACAAGGAGCAATGCATGCAATAACATCTAGATATTTTGATGGGAATTTCGATTACTTGTCTGTGTGCTCAGAATTAAGAAGAAAAGGCATACAAGGCTACAATTTCACGTATTACTAATGCCACAAAAGAATCTGAAGAATTAAAAATATCTAGAGAACTTCTGAACTAATAAAATGGCTGTAGGAGCATCACATATTACATGGAAAAAAGTTAATTCACAATGGATATAAAATAAATTACTGTGACAAAGTGTTTATCACACAATAGGGTAAATTTACAGGTTCCCCTACAGAGTACAACAAATTACAGATTTTCCAGAGAGGTGCTGGCTGTTCAATCCCTGGAAAAATTCAAGGCCAGTTTAGACAGGGCTCTGAGCATCCTGATCTAGTTGAAAATTTCCCTACCCATTGCAGGGGGGTTAGACTAGAAGGCCTTTAAATGTCCCTTCCAACCCAGGCCTCTCTATGATTCTATGATTATATGCTAAAAGAGAGAAATTTTTCACTGAAATGGACCAACATGGGAGTCCAGAGTCTGTGGCCAGCAGATGGGATGGAGAGCCCTGCATCCTGAGCCAGGGCAGAGTGTAGGCTGCAGTACTTAAGGAGCCAGACTCATGTTTTGCTTCTGCTACTCTTTCAGATATAAGGCCACAAAACAGGTGTCCAGGTCAGCCCTGCCATGAACTGGAGAGACAGCTTCTTGTAGGAGGACAAATATGGGCTCCTTACTGTGCTGTTATGTCACGTGCTTAGGTTAGCAAATTTTCATGTTCCTCTGGGTCACCTAAGGTCTTCAGCAGGAGTGCTAAAACAGCTGAAACAAGGGCAATTTATGAACTCTAAGCTGCTACCCAGAGACGCAAGTGGAATTATTCCAAGGTGCTGCTCTCCAGTAAAGTGTGGGTGTTTTGTAGGTAGTTTGGAAAGTGGGAGTCTAGCTGGAGGTCTGGCAAATTTTATTAATCTCAGCAGTTTTGTAAATCTCATTACTGGAACCGCGACCTTTATGAAAGTGGTGCTTTTCAACCATTCCTAGCTTGGTCTTTAACATTCACTTAAATGTTATCTATTTAATCTCAAACATTTTACCTTTCCACAATCTTTCAGATAGGCTTCATTTGAAGTGTAGCTAGGAAATTGCTTTGTAGGTAGGATGTGGAAAAAAATGGATCACAGCAGCTGTAATGTTTCCTTTTAAAATCAGCATTTTAAAAGTAACTTGGATCTGTTTTTCAAAGAAAACAATGACTGTTTTCTCTTGGTCATGTTCCAGAAGAGTGTATTTGATGCCCAAAGAGCCTTTTCTAAATGGCAGAGAAAGCCCAAAGTTTAGCTTGGAATGGAAACCTTAGAGATAGCACCCTCAAAAGGAATGATGCTACTGTTGCTGCTGATTGTAAATCTAGTGCACATTTTGTTAAAATATAAAATGAGGGGAAGGAATACAGATGCAGAGGAAAGATTTAAAGAGCTTTTAGAGATAATCTCTTGACAAAAAAAAAAAAGTTACAACTTAGGTGAAGGAGTTAAAATAAAACAAACAAAAAACCCTAAAAAAATCAACAAGATATTTTACAATTTTTTTTTTTGCAAAGATGGAGTTGTTGCAATAAAAGAAAGTGAAAACACAGTCTGCCATGAGTCACAGGTGAAGCAAATACTGCAATTGCAAGAACTAATTGGATTATTATCCTTCACAAATTATAATATATTTTTTTGACATAAAGTGAAAAACCTGAACATAGTTAAAACAAAAGCTTTCTTTTCATCATTGTATATAGAATATTTTATATTGGCACATATTAAAATCTAGAGGTTTGTCAATCAAATGAGAGATTTGGCAAACTAGGAGCAAAAATGAATCAGCAGAAAAAACTTCTTTGGTATTTAAGAGATATAATACATATTATGCATCTTAATTCCCAAATGCGGGAAATAATATTTGCCACGGAATAACACAAAAAACCAAAGAACAACATAATATCTCCAGGCCACTTCCTTTTTTATGTTCTCCTTGTTTTAAATGGAGATTTCAGACAAGTTCCCACCTTGGCTAGCTTCAAAACTCTGTGACAGCAGACTCAGTAGCTGAAAGAGGACCATTGCCATCACTTAGTCTGACCATATGAGTAACACAAGCAGTGGATATTTCCTGATTTATTTATTCAGACCTACTATTCAGTGCTCATCTGGGGGGGGGGGGGGGGGGGAAAAAGGGNGGGGGGTAAGAAAAAGGTGCAATATTACTTAATTGAACTAGTAAGGCATGTTGAAGTATGATGGGAACTTAATCTCTTAATCTCAAAGATTTCTTTGATGCTGCGCCCTCCTACTTAAAGCTATAGTCAGTGAGGATTATCTGAAGAAATTATTTTTTAAAAACTATTTTAATGTTCTCTAGGCTACATGAAGTACAGACTATGTACATGTCTGACAGAGCTTTAAGGCAGACCCTCCACACTTTATTTTCATAATGACCAAGGCACCCAGATGACGTTAAATCCCTGCAACCCTCCAAATCAGCTTGAACCACAGAAACCTCATCTCCTCTGGGCAAGCAATAAGGTTAGGAAACCCGTCTCCCTTCTGTGAGATGTACTCCACCATTCAGGACCGGCCCTTCACCCCAGACTTTCAGCACCTTCCTGAGTTGTGTCAGTGTTCATGTTGAATGTCAGTGTTCACCTGAGCCACAGGGTGATTTTCTCCAAGCATCTCCAAAGCCTGGTTGTTGGGCTGCATCCTGCCTGTGACCCAGGAGCCTCCCAGCTGTGATGCACATTGCCACCTCCCTCTCTGCTGAGCCTATGACTTCTCTGCATGAGAGCACTGGGCTGATCCCAGCAAGGTATAGATGTTTCTCCCCTCCTGCCATCTTTAGTACACCAGAACATATGGTGTGCGTACAGCAAACCGAGCACAAATGAAACCTTTACACGGTCTGTCACAATGTGTGTGCACACAGAAACTCTGACAGGAACTAGAACATCTCTTTTACTAAGCATAATGGGCTGTTTGTGGAATTGGCTTTGACAATAATGACTCAATCCAAAATTACATTTTTTCCCCCCTTCTGAAAGAGTGTGGCAGTATCTGGAGCCAATATTTGGGCTCAGACTGTACCTGGGGGTGGGATGGTTAGAGAGAATAAGTTGCTCATTGTTCAGTATAGCACCTGGCAGTTCTGTCAATAAGCAATGAATACAAAAAATATTTGCTGCTACAAAGAATTATTCAATTACTGATTAACTCTTATTCAATCTAAATTTGAACCAGGTGCTTGTAGTTGACAGTTCCACAACATGGGCCAAGCTATTTTCAAGGTTATGCCTTCATTAGAACGTAAGAAATCAAGTACAAAAGTTTTAAAACTAGGCTTTTAATTGTTTTTACATCTGCTATTTGCCAGTCATTTTGCATGAATAGAACTTTGAGAAAAATGTAATTAAGTAGAGAAAAACATTATATGGTAAGACTATGTGAAGGCAAATTCACTGTCCTTAATATCCTTTCAACTTCCATAAAATTTTATTTTCTCTAGTAGGACTGAAACCTGGTCCATAGATATGTGATCAAATCTGCTCTAATTCCAATGGTTTGAGAGATTACCTTGTGCTAGTTGACTGCAAGGACATTTCAGGACTGCTTTGTTTGCATATCTTAGGTGTGAGGTGAAATTTATGAGGCTATCTCATCTCCACTGTCATTTAAAACTACTGCATTTTCACTCACAGCTGGTACACTCCAACATCACATTCTGGCAAGAGGATAACTCGCTAAGGTGAAATAATTTAATTGCATGTGATGAAACATCTGTACTCGAAGATTATTTTTTGCTATAAAAAAGGAGTAACAAGGTGCTGACAGCTGGTGCACTTCAGCTGGTGCACTTCTCTGCCATGTGGGAGAGCTAAGATCCAGTCTTGACATCAGGGCTTACTTAAAATCATGTTTGGAAACTGAAACTGCTCCAAAAGACAGAAACAAGGCAGCTGGTTTATAAAAAGCCAATCATTAGAGCAGGCAAGCTTGAACTACAAGATGTCTCACTCTCCATTTCTCAACTGAATAAAGTACAACATGGATTTCATCTCTCAGATGCCAGGAAACTGCTTACCAATTTGCATATAGCATCTCACTCTCTTCATAAATTCTTAGCAAATGAGAGCACAAAGCACAGGTATTGCCATGAACTTGCAATTTGTAGATGGCTTGTGAGACCTGATGAAATGTAACCTGAATTCAAGATTCAGAACATCATGTGAAAAATAAGAGGAGACATTGCACAAGATTGTGGACAATTTGTTTGGAAAGAAAAACTTTCTCAGAAGGCAGAAAGAAGTCTTTTCTAACAAACATCAAAATATCAGGGATTATCAAGAGCTCTAACCCAGATTCCCTAAAAGATTATTCCGGTATTAAATGCTTTAGAAAAATCTAAAAGTGAAAGTTAAAGTAAAAAAACTTATATAGATATTTTTGAAAGAAAATGATAAACCATTTAGATGAACTCTCAAGGGGGATCATGGAATAACCCTCCCGGAGTTCTTGAGCTCACGACTAAATGTAATTCTAAATATGCATCAGGCAAACACAAGACATGCAGAAAAAAAAAAAAAAAAAAAAAAAGGAGAAAAAGCAAGAGATGTTACATGTAAGTTTTTGAGTGAAATGTAAAATCTCTTTGGAAATAAGAGGATGAGCTGGATTTTCCAGTGATCCCTTTTCACCTAATTGTTATGAAAGAAAAACAAAACAAAAACAAAGTATGAATCAGATCACTTCTTAGTAATGGTCCTTTGAATGGAATGTTCTCTTAATCTGAGTATTTCTGTAATGCTGTCAAATCAGCCAGTCATATTTTCCTGGTACAGTTTGTCCTATATTTACTTTTGCCCTTCTGAAAGTTTTCAATATTAAATTATACTTCCATTTGCATTAATGGAAGTATTTTCATGAGGAAAGAACTGTGGTCGACTGGACATTATTTGTCATGCTTGTTGTCTTGTTTTGCAGTTTGATTTACTTCTTTTCAGACAAGAGGGCTGTTCCAAGAATTTGTGTTATGATCAGTCATTTGAAAAGGTTATTACTTCACTGTGTAACTATTTCATTTAAATACAATCTGAACTGACTGTCTGTGATATATCTAAGTTTCTGGGTAATATATTGCCTTTTCTGTTTTTTGCCAAATGCTTGACCTCCTAAAAGGGTTTTTCCAGGGAAGTAAGAATAAAAAGAAGGTAAAGGTCTGATAACTGCAAACAAGTGCTGAAAAATGTTGCAGAGAAATTTGTATACCCTTTTTGTGCCTCTTCCCTTCGTGGTCTGCAGCTTATGTAACACAGTGTCAGATGGACTGTGGTCTGTAAAGACGATTTAACAGCTTGAGGCATGCCAAGGAAGAGCTCTTATTTCTTTAAAAAAAAAAAAAAAAAAGACACAATAACAACAGAATCATTTTTAAAAATGGTTCTTAGAAAATTTTTCCAAAGACACTCAAGTTTTATGACATCTTGCCACAACAACCACATGCAGTGTTACAAGCTGGGGACAGGCTGGCTGGAAAGCAGCCAGGCAGAAAGAGACCTGAGGGGGTAGATTGACAGATGGTTGAACGTGAGCCAGCGTGTTCCCAGGTGGCCAAGAAGGCCAAGGACATCCTGGCCTGTGTCAGCAATAGTGTGGCCAGCAGGACCAGGGAGGTCATTCTTCCCCTGGACTCAGCACTGGTGAGGCTGCACCTTGACTGCTGCATACAGTTCTGGGCCCTCAATTTAGGAAGGATGTTGAGAAGCTGGAGTGTGTCCAGAGAAGGGTAACAGAGCTGGTGAAGAGTCTGGCGCACAAATGCTCTGAGGAGCTGCTGAAGGAGCTGGGGCTGTTCAGCCTGGAGATAAGGGGCTCAGGGGAGAAACCTTATTCCCTCTCTACAGCTCCCTAACCAGAGGCTTTAGCCAGGTGGGGGTCAGTCTCTTCTCCCAGGCCATCAGTGACAGGAGAAGAGGACACAGTCTAAAACTGTGCCAGGGGAGGTTTATGTTGGACATTAGGAAGAAATTCTTCACAGAAGGGGTGATTGGGCCTTGGAATGC
Source organism: Promerops cafer (assembly GCA_013398275.1). Taxonomy (NCBI): domain Eukaryota; kingdom Metazoa; phylum Chordata; class Aves; order Passeriformes; family Nectariniidae; genus Promerops; species Promerops cafer. The sequence continues at coordinate 2,404,765 of VZSE01013056.1, read as the reverse complement.
ATTGCCCAGGGAGTGGTGGAGGCAATATCCTGGAGGTGTTTAAGAAAAGACTGGACGTGGCCCTCAGTGCCATGGTCTAGTTGACAAGGTGGTGTTCAGTCATAGGTCAGGTTTGATGATCTCAAAGTTCTTTTCTGACCTAGCTGATTCTGTGATCTAGAATTTTAAATGAAGAGAAAAGCCAAATAATTCCACTTCATTTACACTGTACTATTGGTGGTAAAAATAATTGGACTTTCACATTCAATTAAAGCCTTCAACAGCATAAACAAAATTGAATTTTGTCAGTTCAATATGGTGGGGCAAATATTCATCACATGGGAAAAAGCAAAGAAACTGTCTTACTGGAGTTAGGTGATTTGGGCTCATTGATCCTTAGAGGCTGGGAAGGAAATCTTCATGACATGACTTTTCCTGGCAATGTTTTCCCCTTTGTGCTTGGCCCTAATTTCTCCCTAGTGCCCTCATGCAGCCATTTCAGCAGCAGTGGCAGCCACCATCCAACCCTTCCACAGCCTTTTGTCTCACCTGACTTTCCCCCTGCACCCAGGAGTTGTGCCTGAGGAGTGTAATATGCAGCCCCTCTGGTCCCCTACCCTGGCAAAGAGAGAATCATCCCCCTCAGATCAAACAGTGTGGATGTTATGGTCTTCCGAAGCCCAGCTGCATAAGCTGTGGGCTGTGTCCACTGCCCCTGCTCTGTTGTGGAGACTCAAAGATGAGTCTTCAGCAGGAGGTACAGTTGTGTCAGTAGAAGTCCCAAAAAGAGCCAAAATGCAGTACACCACAGTTAAACTGCCTTCGTTGTCAAAAAGAAGAAAAAAAAAGTGTTATCCCTCCATTAAATAGGCCTGTGATATAGGAGCCACGTAGGAATTGAGTTTACAAAATTTTGAGTATTCTACACTGAATTTGAATTTTGTCCCTCATTTAAATGTGAAAAGGCCACATGAAAATGATACAACACATTTCCTTGTGATTGCTTAATCATAGTCAAACCTAAATTGTGCCCTGATCTGCAGATGACTGTGTATTTTCATCATAAACGGCTAATTAATACTTTATACTACCAAATGTCTTCCTGGTTCTCCATCATCAATGGCCAGTGGAGCCCAATGGCAGCCCAATTTATATGGGCTGGAAGGCTCCTCCCAGGCTGAACTGAGTTCCCAGCTGTGATAGGCAACCACCAGCTATGTAAACAAAGGGTATTGTGGTAAAGAAGATACTCAACTCTATTTAGAAATTGTCAAAACAAAAAATGTACTCAGGCCAATAATAAATAAAAGTAATACAGATGAAGGATTTATGAAAAAGTGAGTAAAGAAACATTGTTAGTGTCTGATAATAAGCAAAAGATATTGTCATGTATTTGCCAAATTTCTATGGATTTTTTTAAAGATTCACACTTACTTTCCCCTTGTATTGAATATTTTGCCTTCTGCATAGCTGTAAGATCACAGTCTTATGTTACAAATGTTAAATATGTGATGGTTTTGACACAGCTGCTTGATGCAGGATTAACAAATTAACAATATTAACTGAATCTGTATTTACATAGCTGGCAAATATGCCGTATAATTTCAGAGGAAATTGTAAGTTATACTATGCTCAGTTCTTCTGCTACTTAACCATGTTTCTCCTTATTTCTCTGTTTAGATCATTGTTCAGAAAGCTGAGAGACATTTTTATGCATTTGAAAAGGCCTGAAGCTCAGATTCCTGTCATCAAGGAGCAGCATCCACCCTTTCATTTCAGCCCCAGTGGGAAAAGAAGCTGCGTGTCTTTAGCTTTGACCAAGTCATCCCTTGACATCTGTTCTAGGAGAGGAAGCTGTAAGATCTTTTTCACAGTTAAGCAAAGAAAGTAGTGCAGATGACACATAAAACTGAAATTCTGTTTCAAAGGAAAGTTGAAGATTTGTTTCTGTTTAACTACTTGGACATAAGTTCACAACACGAACCACATGAACAGATCCATTCACAACACCAGGGCCTTTCTCAGGGGTGCATCCCACAGAGGCAGAGAGAAAAGTGGTGTTTTGGACAGACAGCTGATGAAGTACTGAGTGTTGGCTCCTTTCCCTGCTGTGTCATCCCTGCTACTGCACAGCTTTCCAACTGCAGCTGAACCACACTAGAGGATTGGTCCTACAGGCTGATGATCAAAAGAATCAAGTTATTTCAATCTTTGTCTTGTTTTAGATTCCATAGACATCTTATTGCTGTGTCCCAGAAAGAGTTACTACAAATGTTTAGTTTCCATGTTCACAAGTCTTATGACTTCTTGTGAAGTTACTGATATCTCTGCAGAAAGTTTTTGTTGAATACACCAATTTCAAGAAGACAGTATCTTATACAGTGAAAATTGTAATGGAAGCACCAAAAAATATTTTTAATTTTATCATGTATGATTTATTCAACTGAGAACTCAGGTAGCCATTTCTGGCTTAAATTACTAAAATCACTCATAATTCTTGAGACTTCCAAAGATAGCCACAGTATGACACATTAAGGGGCCCAATCTCAGCACTGCATGTGTATAGGTATTACTTTGTCCTGCTTCAGAATTCCTCATTTGAATTTCTGTCTCTTCAGACTATTCCATTTCTCATGTGGTTTGGTATTCACAGATTTAATTTAAGTTTCTTTTTATCAAACTGTTTGGAGCCTCAAAGTAGAATTTCCCCTTTCATTTGGATTGGGTGACAAGTAGCACTAATATAGTAGAAGATTTCTTTTCCATCTAGCATGCAAAGAAATTATTTTAGTTTATTCATCATAAGCATAGTGACTCTGGTATGGAAATGAATGTACTTGCATTAATTTTACAGCAATCATGTTAAGTATGGCGTTAATTACTAGCATATTAGTACTAGTCTTAAGACTTAATTCAAGTATCAATATCTGAGTGCATTAAGGTCACGCTCTATTCTCTATCTTGTGTTTCTGCCACCTTTCTTAAGGATCCAGAATACTTTTGGCCCAGGAGCCCTACATCCATTCCCTATCATATCTCTATCTCTATTGACCCATGTACATACTATGCATGACCCAAGTTTGCAATATTCATTTCTACATAATCCTATTCCTTATACATGCAATGGGTTTCAGGTATATTCTTATAGAGAATAAAATTTATCACCCACTCATGCTCTTAAGTATAAATTACCAGTAAAATTTTGAAAAGAGCATACAAAACTATTTGGCACAGTGCTTTGGAATAATGTCAAGAAATACCAGAGAATCAAGGGGATAGACTTACAAGGACAGACCATTATGCAGAAGTCATGCCATTCCCTTCTTGTTTATAACAAGCTAAAATCAGGCTACTTGGTCCTACACCTAAGAAATAATTTATTTTTTTTAAAAAAAAAAAAGCTCTGAAAAGAACAGTGACTCTATTTTCACTTTTTGAGCTGTTTCACATCAGCCTTCTCAGATGACAGAAAAATGACTGCTTTAAAGAAAAGCCATCATTTAAATATAATAATATAGTTTTTGTCAGAGGTAACAAATACATCCTGATTGCATTTCTGGTTGGATTGGCAACATGTTATTGGCAGACATGAACTTTAACCCGTGGTTGCTAGTGCCTTTTGGCTAAAGCAGCTTAAGCTGGAGCTCATTCCCTGGATCTAGCTGATTGACAAAACACTGTGTGATTTACCTTATTAGGAAAGACGTCTGACAGTGGCAGCCCCATCAGCATTCCAGATGGGAGCCCTTCGCCACTGACCAGCTTATGGAAATTACAGTACAGAATTTAAAAAGATCATCATTCCCTTTCCAGGGTAACTGTCATTGCTTTATTTTAATTGCATCTTGGAAGAACAGCTTTACAGGGATAGTACAAAGGCCTTTTTCCTCCTATATTTAACATATATATTTACAGATTTCTTCACACTTACAGTAAAAAACAAAGATATAAGTACAACAAGTTTAAAATTATTTATGCTGATTCAAATTTTATGAGACTAATCTTTGGTTCTTTACTTGGGACATACATGTCTAAAGTTTGATTGCAAAGAACATGAGCAAAGACTGCTTCTCTCAAAGAAAAAATCCAGCTGTCACAGTGTTCCGCTACACAGAGAATTTGAATAAGAATATATTCACAGTCAATAACCACCTTATGCAAACTCCCAGCACAACAAAGTGAGGCAAATTTTGAGTAAGGTATTTCAGTAGTAGAATTTCATCACAGAAACATAAACATAAATGTCACAAGGTTAAACATTAGCAGATTTTCTGACAGATGGGGAAAAAAAAAAATCTTTCTTTAAGCACTCACATTATTTTTTTTTATTTGAACTGAGGATGAAGCCCTACTTAAGCTACTGGATTCATGACATCCGAGATTCTTTCGCAAGGGGAAGCAGAAGGGACCACACTGATCTCTTCTCAGTGGTGACCAGTGGTAGGATACCCAAGCGAATGTCCTGAATTTGTGTCAGGGGAGGTTTAGGTTGGATATCATGAAAAGTTTCCTCACCCAGAGGGTGGTTGGGCACTGGAACAGGCTCCCCAGGGAAGTGATCACAGCACCAAGCCTGAGAGACTTCAAGAAGCATTTGGACAATGCTCTCAGACACATGGTGGGACTCTTGGGGTTGTCCTGTGCAGGGCCAGGGGCTGGACTGGGTGAGCCCTGTGGGTCCCTTCCAACTCAGGATATTCTATGATTCCATTATTCTATGGTTTCTGCTGGATTTTGGAAAGATTCTGAAGTGGGTTTTACCATCCTGACACCCTGTCAAATCCCGGTTTGCTACTCAGCCCTTGGTTTAACATGGAAACATGATTCAGAGGCCTATTGCAGAGATTGCTTTAACTGTCTTTCTGGGGAAAACTGAAAATATTATTTTCCCGTGTTGCTGAGATAACACCACAGTTTGAGGTTTTTCTGCTCCTCATAACACCAAGGACAAAACAGGAGAGACAAAGAGGCACCTGTCCAGTTGCTGACATGCAATGGGTTTCAGGAATATTATACACGTTCAGCTTTCAGAAAGGGCTCAACCTCCTTGTAAAATTAAGATGAAAGGAAATTAAGAGGGATACATGCCCAGAATAAGCTAGGATGTCCCATTGTGCCTGTGAGAGGAAAGATGTCAGAGGCCCTGTTGGAATGGGGGAAAGGCAGCTATTTATCAAGCAGAAACAGCTTTGTAAAGAAATATGATCCCAAATGTGAAGGTTACTTCTGTAAATTCCCAGCCAAGTTCAGTTAATAAACGTGTGACCTAAATAAACACATCCCTCCATCTTATTTTCTTCTTTCAGGTCCAGGACAATGGGGCTTATGTGGTGGGCCCAGCACAAATTTCACTCTGTTTTTCATACAATACTTAAACATACACAAGCCTTTTGCTCTAAAGGACAAGTCATGTTCTAAATGTTTTGGAAGGCAGTAATACTGTCAAATTTAATAACCAGAATTTAGAAGTGGTCTAGCTGTTTCTACTTAGAAAAAAAAATGGAGTATGGAACAATAAGTTTTTTTGCACTCATAGATAATAAAGCAGTATTGTAAGGCCATGAGCCTCAAATATGGGAAAGGGCCTGTTTCTTTTCTCTAATGCCCCTCAGCCGAGTAATGATTGAGTTGGTGCAGTATTACATTTTCTGCATGAATCTTACAAGGATTTTAAGAAAAGATAGGAAAGAAGCAGCAGAGGAGATAAATCTTATGATCACCAAACTGCCTGACCTGCTCTTTTGGGGGATGACAGCCTTAGGGGTGCACTGCTGTTCATCTGCTGCACCAGGCACCAGCAGTGACACTGAGGGAGCGGAGCTCCTCCTTGTTATCCCATGAACCACATCAGGTGTTTTCTGTCTTCTGCCCCAAAGCTTCCTGATCAGCTGCTATCCTGTAACTGAAGACTGCCTTGAGTCTTCCTGCAAGTCTTCAGCAGACTCAGCATTCCAGCACCATTTGCCTCATCAGTACCCAGGCTATCACAGTCCCATTGTGGGCGATCCAGTATCTCCCATGATGCAACTTTGGCTCAAAATGCTGAATCTGTAGAAGCTCAGATGTCCACACGGGCTGTGTCTTGTGTGACAGAGGCCTGCAGTCATCATCAGCAACATCAGCAGCTTTCTGCTCAGCTGCTCTGAGTCACAGGGCTGGCCACAGCATCATTCCCGCTAGCACAAGGAGTTATAGTGACCTGTCCTCCAGGATTTCAGCAACTCTCAGCTCCTTTTTAAAGAACTATAAAATATATATGTTTGTTTTACAAAATTTTAGGCTTACAAAATTAAGCTCACTTCCCTGCCCTGCCTGTTTTTTCCTTTTGTCTTTTTTTTTTTTTTTTTTTTTTGGCAGGGAAGCTCTGATCATGTTGAACTCAGTGGATGAAAACCACAAGAATGCAAGAAAATCATGACAATCTTTGCTTAAATCACAACTGTATGGTGCCAAAGAAATATTTGCTCCTGGTATTTATTCCCAATTGTCAAAATCACTACAAATAGCAGTCCATCTGAAACACATGCATTTAGTCACTGGCAGAAAGCAAGGCAAGAGCCCTGCAAGCTGTTTGAAGCACGTGGCATTGACACTGGAGACTATTCCCTTGCATTGCCTCAAAAATTATTCATATTCATTGCTTCTTCAAAGAAATAAGATGCTGATAAACTGAACAATTAGCTGACCTGCTATGCAAACAATATGAGCGACTCGCTTAAACTAACATTTGAGATTGGCTGTACTGGCTGGTTTTTTTTTGTTAGTACTCAACTAGAGATGAAACTGATTGAAGACAAATATTGATCACTGCCTTACACCACAATTTGTCCTGGACCGCCACAGTCATATAGGACATTAAATACCTGCTTGTTCTTTTTTCTGTTTCCTCTGAATCAGAAACTGAGGTAATTCTGAAACAAAATATTGTAGTTAAGGACTGTGACAATTTTTAACATTGAAAAGGAACTTGCATCTATGGTTTATTGCAAAACATTCCCAGACAATTCAAATAATAATGCCAAGTGAGTGAAATTTCCAAGACAGCCCCCATATAGGTATGTTTGTCTCTGTTTTCTGAATAGACCCTTCTGTTTAGTGCAGAGAGGACAAGGCCCATCTTTATTTTTTATTTTGTGCAAAGCTGGGCTGCCAGGCTGTGGCATGAATTGTGTCCCTGTTGAACCTTGTGGCAGGGACATGTCTCAGGAATGTGGCTTAACATGGGGAGCCTGTCAGTCCAAATACCTTGAGTTTTAATACTTGAACTGAATAACTTAATATTCAGTAACAGGAAAACACTTTAAAAAAAGCATTTATATATAAGCACATATATGGGCCTCATAGCCTTGAACTAACTTATTTGTGTAGGTGCAGTTAAGTATTTGCCTAAAAGCTTGCTCCAAAGATATGGATTTAGAAACATTAGCTGTATAGACATTGTAATAACAGAGCCCTTGAATCCTATCTGATTGCCTCCAGAGCTTTAATATTTTGCGTGCCAGCCTTCAGTGTTTGAGTAATCCCAGCACGTGGTTTATATAAATGACCCAGAGAAGCTTTACTGCATGGCACAGCAACCCTTTTTTTCCACACAAGGCAAACAGCTGAAAAAGATGACCCCCCACTTACTTTTGCATGAACTTTTGATATGAGCCTGGATCTCCAAGACAACAGAGAATTCTAAATATAATGAAAAAAATGCTTTCTGCATTTCCTTTTACCCTTTCTGTACTGTTCTCAAAAGTATATTCTTTCAATAAATAAACTATAATTTTCCAGTGTGAAAATACTGCCACAGCAATTAAATAGATTTACTAGTGTCATCTATTCTCAAGTAGCATTCTCAGGACCATAAGAAAAAATTGATTTCTCCCTTCAACTGCCTGTTTTTATTCAATTAAGATTTGAAATATATAGTCACAAAATTGTTTAGGGATTTTTTTACTGTATGTTTATCTTGCAAACATTTTTATATCAATGCTGAAAAACATTCTAAAGAAGAAAAATTTAAAGAGAGTAGAAGTACTAATCCCAAATCCCTTCTCAATAGCAGAAATGCAATATGGCAAAAGACAAAATACAATATTAATAATTATGACTACATCAGGCAAAAAGAAATCAGCTGTGGTTTTTTGTTTCAGCAAATCCTTTCTTGCTGGTGATCATATGTCATATATTTTGAGTGTTTATTTTAAAAAAATGCTTGCTGTAAATTCATTTCAGGTTTCAGGATTCTTGACTCATAAAATCAATTCAGTTGCATGTGATTAATTTCTAGTGAAGTATGACTAATCAATCATATACTACAGTTTTTTGATATAACATGTAAGAACATTTTTAAAAAGGAAGTTGCAAAAATTATTTCTGAGAAAAAATTTCAGACAACTTATAATTATGTGTGAAAAAATCATATTATTATTAATAACTTCATAATTATGTGAACACTCATTATCAAATTATGGAGTATTGCAAGCATGCAGCAATATTTTCATGTATAGTCAAATAAGTACTCCCCTTTCATTGTCAGTGCTAAATAGCTTGATCTCCTGGGTAGCTTTATGGCAGTAAATCAATATTGCTTGAATGTCTAAAATATCATCAAGTTATATTCAACATGAAAATATCAGTAAGAAAAAAAATAAAAAATCTGCATAAGCTATAACTTATGCTTCTTTATTTTGCTGCCACTTAAATTTGAAGTGGCCTGTTTTGTTAATAACATTTTAGATTATGTTCAATCATCAAGGGGTATTTGTGTTTTCCCGGCAGAACACTCTGTAACATGGAAGTAGTACATGGTCTGAGAATACAGGTAAAAACCAAACACGTCGTTCATGCTTTGTCCAAAGCAGAAACCAAAAACAGGAGTCAGGTTTACTTGCAAGGAGATACTGCAGACCTTTTGAGTCTCCATTTTGGGCTAGGACACTGCCTAAAAGTCTGCCACATAAGCAAAATTTAGGCAAAACTGCTGCGACACCACCTAGAAAATTACTATTTTGTCTCTTCAGAGGAGGGCTTCTATTCCTTTTTGATTCTTCCAGAAATAAATATGCAGCTAGGTTAGCACAGGAATATGGAATGCCAATGGCAGAGAAAAAAAGTCAGAAACCCGAAATACTGGGACACTCACTATCCTCATTCTCAAGAAGAATGCCAAAACATAAAAGTAGTTGGTGGCCTCCCCCTGGTGGCAGTGGAGAGACCCATCTGCCTTCCAGCTCTGATAACAGCTGTCCAAAATGTCATTGACAGACAGAGGGGATACATCTGGGCTCCAGCTACACGTTCTCCTTCACACACAGATAAAAGCACAGCCCAGACTGAACCTAAGCAGACCACAAGTGACTACAGTGCTCTAGCAGTGGCAAGTGGTGCTCTCATCAACCCTCCCCAGAAAAAAAAAAAAAAGGGTTCACACAGGGACAAGCAAAGCCTGAGGGTAAATATGGCCATGTCAGCAATGTCAGCAGCAGGCTTTTGCTTTCCTTCATGACAGGATGATATTCTGTAGCTACTGAGGGAGGATGGGCTCCCCTGGAAAAAAGGACAAAGAAGAGTATCATTGCACAGTTGTGAATGCAACTAATAATTTTTTAAATTAGGATTAAGGGGATAGAGAAAAATTCCTCCAGGTAAGGATAAACAGGAGGAAAGCTTAGAAGGTAGTTGGATAAAGTTTTGTACAAAAGGATCAAAAGAAAAAGTTATGTTGCATCAGCTGCGAATCAGAAATGTCTTTATTCCAGTGCAAGGGACACAGGGGACTAAATTTCAGAAGTAGAAAGTCCTAATGTATAACCCAAACCCAGATTTAATTGGCAGAGAAAGTTTAATGGTTTGGCTTTTTATGTCGGGAATACTAATGTGAAATAAACAACCTAATTTCTCTAAACATGCTTGTTGGTTACTAGCAGTTTAAGTAATGGTCTTCAGCAGCAACAGGAAAAAGGGAGCTAAAAGTGTAGAAAAAACCTGGGCATGCTGTGTGCTCTTCAGCATCAGGAATGTTTAGGAACATTTCCAACACCTGACAGGACTAGCAAAGACAAAACTAACTCTGTCAGAGGCAGTAAGTAGATGAAGTGAATTGCCAACAGTTATGTGATTTTCTGATGTCCATGATCTCCCAATATGTGATTAGATTATTCATCGAATCACCAGAAGTATTCAGAAAATAAGAATTACATTTGGTGAAAAAATTCCATGTCTGTTATTTTTTTTTCTTTTTCCTGTCTGAAGGAAACTGAATTTACAAGATGGAAGGAGTCACATCATTCATGACCTGATTACACCAGGGGTGGGGCCCTGCCTAAAGCTACACACAGCTCATGACAAGGGTCTGCTTTGTCTGCTTTGGGGCAAGGTTTTTTGTTTGGTTGGTTGGTTTGGTTTTTCTTTTCACAATTATATCATTCTGCTGTATTAAAAGACCAAAGAACCTGTACCTAGCCCTCCATTCTCCCATGCCATGTCTTTTTTCAGATGGATCTTTTGACCAGCTGCTCTGTCTGGAGACAAGTATTGCAGCTGCAGCTGGTTTTGCCATCTAAAAAGATGCAGCATAGCAAAAGTTCTGGTTTCTCTCACTTTGTGTTTTCTGAGAAGTAAAGTTTAATTTGAGAATTTCTGTTCAACTCCAGAAATGGCATAAAACACTCTTTCAAGTCTGTTTCTACAACTTGTGACTACAGTGTAATACTATAGCGTATAGACTAAAGAGTAACACTGTGCTGTCATCATTTGCTCAACAGTGGAAAGATTTCTTTGCAGCTCAGATTAGTTTAGTGGTAAGGAGTGCCAAACTTTGCCCCAAAATCTTCAAAAGAAAATACAGTTTCTAAAGACACTGAGTAATTGACTTTAACAGTTTGCCTTCTGCAGAAGACGTTAACTTCTACGGAAATGTGATAATCAGCCTCTGAAGCTTGCATATAATGATTACCAAATTGTATGCTTGTAACATAAGTGAAAAGAAATGTTTCATGTGTCTGTGAGCTTCTATTAAAAGCACACAACATCAATCAGTCTTCTCAATTCATCTATTTTTAATAATTGGTTTCATACTGCGTTATTTAAGCTAGCTGATCTTTTGATTTTTGAAACCAAAAATGAATCTCTGCCTTTTTTTAATCATGCTTAAATTCCTTCTCTACTCAGTATGAAAAAAAATTATTTGAATCTATATTCTCTCACACTAGTTTAGAAATGTGTCCTCAATACTCCTGTGTTGCTATTTCTCTGGTCCCAGAGCACTTTTGAAGCATTGGATGTTGTGGAAATAGACTTAATCAGGGTAGACAAGGGGTGTTGTGCATGCTGAAGACCTAGATAGTAGTTGCACTTTGATAATCTCACTGGCACTGGAATTCAGCTACATATGAAAGAGAGTGCAGCAAGTTTGCAGTTTGAAACAGAAAAGGAACATCCTGTGCAGCCATAAGAAAAGCATCCTTCTGTACAAACAAATGCATCAGCAAACGTAACGAAAATTCAGGGTTTAGCTTGCAGAAAAAGTGGTTTTTGAATCTGAACCAAAAAAAAAAAGATGACATTTTCTTTTGGAAATAATGTGTTATAAAGACTTAGTGATTCACAATGAAATATAAGTCCTCTTACAAAGGGTAAGATAAAGATAATCAGTTAAGAACTTCTTGGGATCGTCTTTCTATGTGGTCATACAAGTGTGATAAAAACTACTTTATGAAATATCATATTCTTGTACAGCAAAACCAAGAAGAAATAAAGTTCATATTCTTAAAAATTCCATATAAATATTCTAGCAAATAAATACTGATAATGTGTTAGCATAGTCAACATCCCAATAGCTTAGTGAAGATGAATGCTAAATATTTGAGATGTCTTCTTTGGAAAACAATTTGTTCTCTAACTAGAGTCTCAGAAATACTTATCTCTAAGCTGTCTAATGTATATATACTTTCATAGTATACCTTATAACTTACCTAATGTTTTTTATTCAAAATGTGAAAGCTAACTCTCTCCAGCCCTATTTTCATGCCTCCCCTTTAGGTAATAAGAAGTCTCCATTCTTATGTCTATACTACTGTCCTCTCCCTGCTCCTTCCTTATTTTCTGCAATGTGAAAAGGTTAACTTCCTGGTTTAGAGTATTGTTGTGATGTTGTGTTATGCTAAGAAGGCAACTGTTCCATGTAAAAGATTTAACTCAAACATTAATAATTTGGAAACTCCTTTTCCAATGAATTGCTGAATCAATGTGATCAATGGAAGAACTTACAGCTGATAGCTCCTTTATAAGACATATGTTTCCAAATAACATGTGCATTGACAGCCATTTGATCCTTGTCATGACTCTCTCTCTTGAGCTGGGCAGGAAAATACATGCAAAGGTTTGAGTTATGCTCACAGTAAGAAGGGGAGTGTGTCTATATACATGCTTTCACAAATTCCATGGCATTATAAATACTGTGTATACACAGTATTTACAATATACAATATTGTATTTACTGTGGTATATACTGTATATACTGTGGTATATACAATACTGTATATACCACAGTCAAGGTTTGAATTTGGCTTGTGCACAATATGGAAGAGACACCTAAGACTAAGTTTCATATTAAATGGTCTTGGTTTTACCTTACCATTCAAAACTAAAATCTCAGGACTGTCTTCCAGGGCCAGTGTCTTTGTTGTATACAGTATGCTGGGAGACAGTAGAGAAGGAATGGATGCAGAAGCTCAATCTGTGGAGCCACATCCTAGGCAGGTTTTATCCCCTGCAACACCCAATCCCACACCTCACTTCCATGCACAGGGATTTCAGCCAGAGAATTGACTGATCACTTCCCACAGAGGATTTCAGAGAGTGTTCGATCCGCTGGAAATGTTGGCAAGAGTCCCACAGACTCAGATTGCCCAGGACTGCATCTCTAGTGAAGAATGGTACCAGTGTTATTGTATTTCATCAGTTTTACTACGAAGGTTTTAATTTTTGAATGAGGCATTCATGTAAACGCCCACTCAGCCAACTAGTTAACAGTTAGCCCAACTTAACTGAAGTCCATGAAGCTAAATTGATCTAAAGCAAAAATTCTTGGTTAATTTAACACAGCAGGAGGTATGAATCACCTGTATTTAAATTAAACATATTTATATGTGACAAGTAGAAGCAATGAGTTTAACTTATTTTAAAAGTTCTTTCTTTCTTTGGGAGATCTGTATTTTACACAGTATTCTTCCATCATAAATTTTAATCAAAACAATATCTCATTTGTTAAATGCCTCCTGTTCCAGCCTCAATTGTGGTCTTCACATAGTTTCAAAATGTCAAACTGAGATTCTTTCTAATGGAGACAAATGTCCACTTGGGACTGTGATTAGATCATTGAGTCAATTTCTGCTTGTGGCCTAAGCAGAAAAACACATTAACCTCTTATTTTTATTACTGTAAGTTTTGCTTCCTATAAGAAACTTTTATGCGGTCTCAGTGAGAAGGCAGCAGATGATCAGAACAGTGGTTGGAATACAATGTGGTATGCACAAGCTTTTCAGAGTGTCCTCACTCTGCCTCATGGAAACATCCATCAAGTCAGTGTGGGTGTCTGTCATACTTTAGAAAACATGGAGCAGTATGAGAGTACGACTTAAGAACTTTCATGATGGAGTGAGTCCAGAGCGGGCTATGAAGATGTTCCAAGGGCTGGAGCAGTTCTGCTGTGGAGACAGACTGACAGACTGGAAAAAAGAAGGCTCCAGAGAGACCATAGAACCCTTTCCAGTGCCTAGGTAACCAGTGCCTGGAGTGACAGACAAGGGGCAACAGCACTGACAGAGGGCAAGGTTAGTTTGGACATTAGGGAAGAAATTCTTCCCTGTGAGGGTGGTCAGGCACTGAAACAGATTGCTCAGAGAAGCTGGACTGCCTTATTCCTGAAAGTGTTCAAGGTCAGGTTGGACAGGGCTTGGAGCAACTTCATCTAGTGGAAGGTGTCCCTGCCCATGGCAGGTGGCTGGAATTAAAGGGTCTTTAAGGTTTCTTCAAACCCAGTCCAGTCTGTATTGAAATTTAGATCAAGGTAGCACCACAGCAATCCAATAAAAGTGATTTTCCACACCCTCTCAGTTAAAAACCTATCTTTCTGGAATAAAGCAGAAAAATGTCTGAGAGTATCAATGTGTCCCGAGTAGAGTTGTCATGGATTTCATGGTGGTGTATGCCATACAACTGTTTTGCATGCTTGTTGTTCCCGCACTCCTATGGGGGAATGAGTATCCCTTCTGTCTGAAATGTAATAAGAACAGAGACATTCAAGACAAAGTGTCACAGTCACCAGAAACCAAACATTGCTCATTCGGGACACAAATTAAATATAGCCACACTGGCTCCATGTCCCAAATCTCCTAATCCTGCACACATCTACCCAAATCCACACCTATGAATTCATGATCACCATGACCCAAGCAAGAGCCTCCAAAGCTGTCTTACTCCCACAGTCTGAGCAGCACTCACATCTAAAATCACTATTTCTCTGCTGTTTGTCTTTCCCAATTCGTGTTTGATAGTCTTCATATTTAAAGAAGTCCTTGCTAAAAATGTCATCAGCTTGAGCTTTCAGTCAAAGACTTGGGAAATTAAATCATCTAGATGCTCAGTGAGGCAGGGAGTCCAACAGATGGACTTAAGAGTTTCTTTGGTCTACAGAGGTGTGCTGGTTTTATATTGGAGGCACTCACAGAAATGACTTTCTAAGAGAAGCTGCTAGCAGTTTCCTCCATGTCTGACAAAAAAGACCATTCAGTAATTACCTTTGAGAATTGACAATCTGTTAAACCACTAAGAAAACTCTACACACCTCTGTGTAGACACATGTTAAAGACAAAAGAGGCCTGGGAGGGTGTCTTTCCATTCCGGCTGGCAAACAGGTAACATGGCCGGCCCGGCCCCTGTCTTGGCTGGGCCGGG